>JAAGKR010003071.1:0-80631 GCA_011419295.1 Clarias macrocephalus
GGATTTGATCCGAGACTGGTGTTTTCTCTTGGTGTGCAAGTGAACATCAATTATTTGAGCAAGAAACCTTCCTTTAATGTAAAAGGAAGTAAAAGCAGTTGACATTCAAATTTAGTAGCTAGTAAAACTTTTTAGTAAAGGAAAATGTTTCTCGATAGTTTAAAATTTAGCGCAGTATAGTTGGGAAACAAATTCTGATGGTGTGAAGATTTTCAACAAAAGTGGCAGCTAAATGTATTTTATTGCTTTAGTAGCTATACAGTTAATTGTAGCTCTTGGATTGGATATAATAACAATCATGGTTGAGTGCGTAACAAACTGAAGGTGACAAACTGTTAAATTTCTGTAGACTGTAGTGCATTTTGTTTCTTACTTGAGTTACAGTATGTGTGTGTTTAGAATGCTTGAGTGACACCGTACATTCAAACCATTTAGCCAGAGAAATGGGTGCAGTGTTTACACTATGAATCAGTTTAACCTTAAGACAGCTGCATTGGGCAGGTTAAGCAGTCATTTACTGATAACAAGCTTTTCCTCTTGCTCAACTTGGGCGTAGAGGCCTATGATTACACACTTAATCGAATATTAGTTATCTCGTTTGATGTGCGTCATCTGATATGGCTCTTTATGAGTAAACTGCATTAGCTGCTAATAAATCCAATGCCTGTCAGCTTACTGTACAGGATAGATATCCATATCAATATGTTTTTCAAGTTAGGTCTTTCATGCATTTACGATGCTAACACAATAAGATTAAACTGCAAGTCAATTCAAGTCAATTGCAATCATGTAAAACCACATAAGCCCATCAAAACAAAATAGAAAATGTACCTTTGTACTCAACTGTCTTGTTCTGTACTGACATTATGGTTGTTGAGCATTATGTTTCTTTGGATTATTTGCCTTACCTTTAGGTGTGAGTAATATTTCCCAAATACTTGAACATTGCCCAAGGTTGGCATGGCGTTGTCCACAGTGTTCGCACTGCCCTTGTATGTGGGAATGCGGGGCCTCTGACTTGCTCTGTTATAAATAGGAGCAGCGTCTCTGGTCACATGAAGGTTTGCATTCATGCTGCCATACGCAGGATTATGCTATACAGCCTTATACAGAACTTGTCAGGAAAAAAAAAAACCTTGATCTTTTATTTCCCTATTAGTATTAAACAAAATGTCCTTTTCGTTGAGTTCCTGCAAAACATTTAGCTTATTTATTTATTAGCAGCCTTTCATTTCACTGTAGTTACAACTACATGCTTAGTGATTTGAACTAAACTACAACTGAAATAGGGGGAGATATTCGTTAGTCAGATGCAAATGCATTTCAAATTTACCAATTGATATAAAGAGAGCCAAATTAACTAACATTAGAAAGGAAGAAAATAAAAAGAATTGGAGAGTGTAACCGTCATTTGTCTAATTTTTATGCTTTTATTTCCTTGATGATACGAAACCAAAGAAATCTTGGATCTGACATTACCATCAAAAATGTAAAAAAAAAAAAAAAAAAGTGATGAGAGTAATGTTATTATACATTGCAAGGTAAGTATGAACCACAGGGCGTCCATCTTTACAACATTATTAAAATTTTAGTACATATATAATAACACCTGAGGCATTTACACTAGATGTCGACACACTGACCATTCATAAACATTTTTTTAAGCAGTGAGCTTGCTGATAATTAGGCTGGTACAGTACTGTTTGTTTAGACTGTATATAGAATAGTTCCTTTAGAAAACAGAGAAATTATGAATTGACACAAGGAAGAAGACTGTCTTTTAGTATTGGCAACAAGATGAAGGAATAAACTTCCATTTCTTGAATGAATGCATGAGTTACTGATTAAAAGAATTAATCTGCTTTAAGAACTTTAAGAACATAGACTACTATGAACTAAACTAATCTACTAACTGTACAAACCGTTAAACATACAATATACTATTCCTTCTCATTTACGTGGTCTGTGATTAATACTTTTATACCATGGTCTATTTTTAGTCCTGTGATCGGGTTTTCCTTGAGCACTGCTGCATATACTGTACACTAACCTACCATAAGATTTAAACCCAAAACATTAAACCTAATATTGTGTGGGTTCCTGTTGTGCCACCAGGGCAACTGGTTTATATTAAAAATAGTTAATGTACAGTACTGCATGTCCTTTTCTCATGTATATATCTCCATGGGGAGTTATTTAATTAATTACTTTGATTAACAAAAAAAATTGGAAGCATATATAAAATACAATGTTATGACATATAATCTAAAATAATAGATTAGATTATAATACGTGTAGGGGGTACTTACTGTACCTGTATTATTACTATCAAATTTGACCACAATCACATTACTAATATTGATTTTCCAACAATAATCAATTTAAATTGACCGATGTTTTGTCACAGTTACACCAGAAAAACAAACTAATTTAAGGTTTCAACCTTTATCAGTAACATTTTGTTAGATTTTTTGGCTCAGTTGATTTCAGCAGCAATAATAAGAATTTAGAATTGTTCAGAATGTAGGAAATATAGAGATGAAACTTCCAAAAATAAACCTGTATGCAACAGTACAAAGTGTCGAAGATGCAACAATCTGTTGTGGAAGAGTTGGATTCGAATTATTACATGATTATGGCACTGTCTTTAAATATTAAGCAGGAAGCAGGAATTTAAACCAAAAGTCAATCCTACTGCAGGCTCACCAGAAGAATTAAATCCCGGCAACATTCACGTATGCATGCTGGTTGAGGCTGTAGGGATGGTATACCAATGTTCTTCCTGCTTCTTTAAGCAGCCTGATATCGAGCCCTGACGGAAGATGCACTGGATGGGCCAGATGATTATGATGAGCAGTATGATCAACACCACCAGGAAGATAAGGAGCCGCTGCCACTTTCTGCATAGTCTTGTGCAATTTCTAAGGCTATTCCTATTATTCTCTGTTTCTTCTTGTCTGTTCTCATCCTGCTGTTTGCTACCCCCAATGTCTATGCAGACACCATTGGGTGTCTGTGGGTTTGCATAACAGAGCTTCTCTCCATCTAGCCACACATGTTCCTCTTGCTGCTGGTTACTGGGCAGTTGCCCCAGAACCTCCTGGCTGGTGGTCAGAGCTGGTGGACCGTTTTCAGGCACAGATGTTGGTTGTCTGCAAAGGGGACAGGTAATCTGGGTGCCTTTCTGTTCTGGTGAAACAACTACAAAGCGAGACAAGCACTCCAGACAAAACGTGTGATTGCACTGCAGAACCTTAGGTGTCTTAAAGGTGTTATCATATGAGCTGAAGCAAATGGTACATTCCGGAGCTGCATCCCAGTCTTGGTCCTCATCTTTAGGAGGAGCTGTTATGGGCGTGTCTGATGTTGCACTCTGCGTTGTTGTTGTTGTTTGTAATACTTCAGGTTCCGGCATCCTGCTGTCTTCTATACAAACAGGTAAGGTACCTAAAATAGTATGATGTATATTATATTAATATAATATTAATAATATCACATTATTATCATACTATATCATATAATACATATATCAATATATAACATATAGCAATAAATGTACACATGTAATAAATGTTACATTTTTCTTTTCCTGAAGTGTATATACATTTTTGTCAATGTTTGGCTGACTCTGTATATAGATACAGATTTACATCAAAGTACTTGTTATATTCTTTATGTTAAATGTACACTGGATGTTCAAGTGAAATCGGGACTTTTGATTGTACAGAATAACGCTGCACAGTTACATGACAGTGAACACTATGTTACTTTCTTATTATAATCCCCTGCTACATTAATGCACTTCTTCACATCTGAAATTCTGGTGTCCCAGGAACTCCTGTAATGGCCCACACATGTGAGAGGTCAGGACTGTGGCAATAACAAAAAGGCAACCGAGTTCTTGTAATGTACAAAGTGAATAGTCGTGTGTACAGATCCCACAGACAATTGCATCTCTATCGCAAGGATGAAGAGTTCCATTCACTGAATGTTCACGGTGGCTCCTGAGTCAGAATCGTCATTCACAGACGTATAACCTTCTTTAAAACATTTGCACATTTCAAATGTTTTACTGCAGCTAAGAGTCTTATCACTATATTATGCTTAAAGTCTTGTAAGAATGTCAAAATTTGGTTTTACACCTTTTTCACAACAATTTTCATCGAGTCCCGGTTTGACTTGAACGCCCCTTATAATTTACTCATTTCTATTACATATGCATTAAATTATGTACATATATACAATGATTTCTATTTCTATTTGTAAATCTAAAAATGAACAAATCCAAATAATTCTCCCTAGATTCATTCTTGTTTGTTGATTCATTTTGTTAGATCAAATGGATTATTTACAGAATGATTATTTTACAGTTGCCATGATATTTTGTTAATATCTAACAAATTATGCTAGTGAATACTGTATAGGTGTCTATGATAAAAGGAAACAACTGTTCTTTGTTTTGTTCGTTCAGGAAATAAATTGTTTCCTGGCAGATAGTTAAAAAAAAAACTTTACAGTTAAATTTTTTGGTGTGTAATGTGATATATTATTACATTATTCAACCATTATTGACATTTTTTGATTCATTTAAATTCAATAAAATTCCATTCATTATTGCAAAACATTTCATTAGAACATTATTTTATCATAATTATTTGTTTACAATATTATGATTCAGAACATCATCTTACCCTCAGAGATATGGGAACGCTGTGTGCTGTGTTCTTTTTGTGCCAAATCCCGTGGAACCAATTCTGTGGACGTGTTTTGCATCACAGTCGGTCAAACAGCTCCGGCTCACAGTGTAAAATCATCTGAGGAGCTTACTCCTTCACTCCACTATACTGTTACGCTCTAGCTACTCTGTGCACATCTGATATGAACAGAGCTGTAAAAACGGTTATTTTTTCCCTGCCTCTCTATTTACAGAAATTTTGCCCTACCTTTTTTCGGTACCTTCCTATAATTCTGTCCCCACCTCAGTCACATTGCAGGTCAAACGGGTGTAAAGCAAGAAAGAAGGAAGGACTTTCTGTAACTGATAAGGCTGCCAATACAAACAACCAGGCACAGACACACACACACACACACACACACACACACATACACACACAGACTCACTCTCCCACACTGGTATTAACGTACTGCACCATAAGAGTGACAAAGCACTTTCGTATGGTTTTTTTTCTATGACTAAGCTAAATTTAACAGTAAGCATTTTAAGATTATAATTAAGAATCTCACTATTGAATATCTCCATATTCTCTAAGTAGTTATTATTGATGATAAGGGTATACAGTTTTTTCACAAGTCAATGAAATTCAGGGGATTCTGATTGTACATAAAGGCTAAAAATTGTTTCTAAGAAATTTCAATCACACATCACGTGTAAATGGTTGCTTACCCTACCAGGATTCTACTGAATTTCTCACCGCACTATAATCATGATAACTCATCACAATAAAACCTAATCAGTTGAGGAAATGAGGGCGGAACTCAAACCCTTGCCAAGAATTACAACAATAACAACAGCCTTTCCCAAAATACTCCACCTCTTTATGTTTATTGAAGGGATCTCAGGTGGCTTCGCAGACTTTCCGGTTTCTCGGACACGTGACAACCTGAGGGTTTTAATTTTAGTCTCATTATTTTCAGCGGATAGACACTCTAGTGCTGCTATGATGTAATTAATAATAGAAAAAAAATTGCTTTTGACCAATCGACAACATTAAATGTAAGAATAAATCTATGAGGAATTATGTTGTTCTTTAGTTCATAATAATACTAATAATAATAATGCTAGCAATTGCTATGGAATAAGAGGAATTAAACACTTCTGGACAAACTGTTGGAACCAGGTATTTATTGGGAAGCTCCTTTATGGGTGTCATTCTGCCATGGTGAGAGATTTAGTCCGCATTTCATGGCAGAAAACGAACAGAAAAATTGAGGTCTGGACACACTGAATTTTCAGCTGATGATAAGATCAGTGTCCATCAACTGATTTTCTGTCTCTGTCTCCTGACCGACAATGCATCATAATCATGACTTTGAGAACTCAATATTTTCACCCAAAAATAGAAATAAATTTTTACACTTACAAAACCCAATTATTCCTATACTACATAAGATGAAAGTATCAAAATATTTATGAACACAAACAGTGCTGTATATGGGTTTCCAGATTTGAGTTTATTGTCAGTGAACATTTTTAACTTGTTAAAAATATTTTAAAATCTTTATTCGAAAAACATTTTATATTCATGAGTGAAATGAAAATGGCATTGCGGTTTTCTATGTAATCATCATAGAAAGAAGAATTTGGCATTACTCTCAAAATCATGTTTAATGTTTACCATCCTGTGCTACAGAGCTGAATCTACATCAGAGATCGTGCTAGTCAGGGATAATGAAACTAAAAAACGAAATGAAGGGACAAATTGCCATACATTCTAATAAACATACATTCTAATATTTAATTGACTGCCTTTTACAGTGCGCAATGTGGGGGCCATTTAATGTATGAAAATGATTCATCATGACTTTTACATTTTATTGCCACATAATGTTGCTGAGCATAGACCAGACCAACTGAAGCAAGCCCAGATCATAACACTGTCTCCAGAGGCTTGTACATTGTCCATTGAGAGTGATGGGTGCATCACTTCATGTTCTTTCCTTCTTACCCTGATACACCCATCACTCTGGAATAGAGTCAATCTTGACTCATCAGACCACATGACCTTTTTGCATTGCTCCAAAGCCCAGTCTTTATGCTCTCTAGCAAACTGATGTCTGATTAGTCTCACTTTAAGGGATATCCAATCATGGTCGGCCAGGATTTTCCCCAATATATTCCTCCAGGTTTCATTCCTGTGCTGGCAAGTTCTTTCAATTTCAAGTAATTTAAATTAAAAAAATTTTTAGCTTGATACAGTCCAGAGCAAGCTGTCCTTCTGAAATGGCACTATGTATTACCCTGGCAGTGCGCTTTAAATTAATATGTTGTTCCTGAGCAATAACTTTTTTTACCAACCCATTCCAAGCAAAATCCATTTTCATTCCTCAATTCATTTCCTTGGACAAGGAAATTAACATGAATTCAATAAGGGCCATCAGATTAGTGTCAAGATGATGTGCTAGACATCACTGACTTTAATGGTGGTAAATCTTAAGCCTGTTGATAAAACAAATAAAATAATTCCTTTACACATAATTTTTTTATTCAACATTTATTACAAGTAGAGCACCACCATACAAAGAATACAGCATCACAGATCTATACCCCCAGTATATAAACAACATATATATATAGTTTCCAGTCGCTGCACAACAGCTAATAAAAGAGTATTAGAAACGTCTTTACAATCAGTGTTAATACTCAACAGCTAGTACAATTCCCAAAAGATGTAATTTATTCCTGCTACCAATTAACCAGCTAATGAACAGCTAAATTTTTCCCATCCACTACATAAAGTTAAATAGACATCAAAACCGAAAAAAAAAGGAATAAAAGCAAGTACAGACAAGAAAGCTTAAATTATATGATCTATTGTACAAATATTCAGAACACTACTATTAGATATCTCCAAAAACAGTTTTTAAGGCCTTAACCATGACAACACAGTGTATGCTGCCTCTTTTTGGCACTTCAATGGTACAATTAATAAACACCACCACAGAACACATTCAAAATCTTTCACTGTTTCTGTGGCAAATTAACACGATAAATACTAGATTTGGCGATTCCTTGTTCTCTCGGATCCAACAGGCAAAGTAAAAGTCGTTTCTATAATAGTGCAATCAGCATGAAACCATTTGTCCCCCCCCAAGTTCATTATTTGGCTAAAATCTAGTGCTTTCACAGAAGGAAACATAAGTGAAGTAGGAGTGCCGTTAAGGTGTTAGTTGGCGCTTTTAATGAGCCCCAAATCTGCCCATGAGAAGGTGTGCATCATGTCCTTCATCCAAGGCTATAATATTGTGTAATATGATATTAACAGTTTGGTAAGTTTTCTGAATACTTAAGGCAGCATCCTTAGGCTGACATTCATCTGTAAATTTGAGCCATTTAATGACTCAATTCTTGTTTTCCTAACAGTATATATAATCTAAAAGATAATTCTAAAAGGAGCTGGTCAGACACTCTAAAAAAGATGATGGCTGCTATTTGGTCCAGAAATGGGGAAAACAGCTATTGTGCAAATAGTGTCTCTTGATGAAGAATTCTTTTAAACTCAAGGCCAAAGGTATGACATGTAAATACAGGTAATAAATATTTAAGTTACAAAAAAAAAAAAAACTAGAAATGTGATATTAAAAATAAAATATCATAATAAAGAATGGAGCTCATTCATTATTAGGATGAAAAACTGTTTTTTGTGCAAACAAGGAAACATGAGCATCTATACAAAAAAAAAAAAAAAAAAAAAAAAACAACCCACTTATAGCCCCTCAAGTCAAATACAAAAAAACATGGTGTCACCAATTCCCTCTTCATCGCTACTGGATGGTTACATTATACACCTTTGTTACAGGTCCCACCGACATGGTACTGCTGCCCACTGCTGAAGCTGCTGAAGGCCGTTCTCTCCTGACGTATCTTGGTTTGCGCACTGCAGATTCAGAAAAATTGGAAGAAAAAAAAGTTTTTACTTTTCATCCACCTAAAGCAAAACCCTATGGACAGGTTTTTTAAGTGACAACTAGGGTTGAGAACTACCATTAATCGTCCCTGGTTTTTTTTTTTTACATCATGGTATTAAAGAGCTTATTTTCTCTCAATGAATAATATCTAGGTAGCTATTTACATAGGCAAAAATCCAGCTTATGCATGGTCAGAGACAGGATAGGCAAGGTATGCAGTTGTTTGCACCCCTGAAGGCCATCACTAAGTCAATAAAAATATCTCATCTTAAAGTAAGAAAAATTAAACATTTACATCCAGTTCTGGATGCCACCATGCTCACCAAGATGACAATCAACTGTACCATCACAACAACACAAGACAATAAAACAATAAAGACAATAGGAAATTGCAGGGATCTTGCAAAGATAAATATTTTATGGTATAAACAAGCTTGTTATGGTAGCACACCACAGGTAAACAAGGCCATTAAAATACAATGTTACATTAACCCAAGTTGGAATTTAAAAAAACAAAAAACAAATATATGCTGTTGGGTGCATATAATTATACTCAGTATTGTGTAGGTTCCCCTTATCGCACCAAAACATCAGCATTTTGTGCTGCATTGGCTTCTCTGTGGGATTGGACTATACAGGCTAGCCGTTCCTCCCCACAGGCATAAACAAGCCTTCAGTTCAAACGATCTGCTCACCAGTTTATTGTTTAATTGATAATCAGTCTTAATGTTATAGTTGATTGGATTATATACACAGATCAGCCACAACACCAATGCTAGGTGAATTGAATAACACTGATTATCAACCATACATACATCAGCCACACATGAGCATAACATTATGGCCATCTGCTGAGTAGGTCCCCTTTTTGCCACCAAAACAGTCCTGACCTATTAAGGCAGGGAATCCGCTAGACCTCTGAAAGCGCTGTGGGATCTGGCACCAAGCCGTCTGCAGCAGATCCTTTAAATCCTGTTCATTTCTGATGTGGAGCCTTTATGGATTCAAGCTTGTTGCTTGATGCTTGTTTGGACTGAGATCTGGACAATTTGGAGCTAAAGTAAACACCTCAAACTCATTGGTGTTTTCCTCAAACCATTCTTGAACCATTATGCAGTAAGTCAGGGCAAATTATCCTGCTGAAAGAAGCCACTGACATCAGGGAATATTGTTTCCATACAGCAAGAAGTACTTGGTCAGCAACAGTGTTTAGGTAGGTGGTAAGTGTCAAAGTAACATCCACATGAATTGCAGGATACAAGGTTTCTCAGCAGAACATTGGCAAAAGCACCACATTGCCTCTGCCGGTCTGCCTTCTTCCCTTATACATCCTGGTGCTATTTCTACCCCAGAGAAGCAACACACACACCAGGCCAACTATCATGATTCATCAGACCAGGTTCTGATCACCTTTTTCCATTGCTCTGTGTTCCGGTTCTGATGTTCATATGCCCATTGTAGGTGCTTTTGTTGGTGGACACAGGTCAGCATGGGCACCCTGACCAGTCTGGAGCCATGCAGCATCATAAACTGTGATTCACTGTGTTCTGACACCATTCTATCCGAAACAGCATTAACTTTTTCAGCAATATGAGCTATAGTAGAGCTCTTATATTCTGGACTACATGGGAGAGCCATCAGTCCCCACAGGCATCAGTGAAGCTTGGCCACCCATGACCCTGTAAACAGGTTACTGTTTTTCTTACTCTGACTACTTTTAGTAGTTCCTAAGCACTGCAGGCCAGGAACATCCCAGTGAAGAGCTGCATGCTCACTCTGACCCATCCCTGTCCCCGTCGTCTATCCATCCCAACTCGGCCCTTGTCAAAGTGTTTCAAATCATTATGCTTCCCATTCTTTTTTCCAACACATTAAGGGCAAAATGTTCACTTACTGCAGTTGTATATTAAGATTGCTTCCAGCTTTCAGTAGTATAGAAATATAGAAATTTGCACAAGTCAGGATTTTTATATCTGTCGGATTTCATCTTTACTAGTCTAAGAAAGTAATAAATCAAAACAATAGTCTATTATTTTTGAAATTCCTTATTAGGCTAAACATTCTTGTTGGCACAAAGTCACAGCCCTGATGCTAACAAAACCACATTTTCACAATCAAAACGTAATGAGCAAAAAGATATTTCCTTACCCGAGGATGACGCAGCAGGCATCATAACAGCCTGTTAAAATAAATGACAGACTGATATATAACCATTTTTATGTAAATTGAAAGATAAATCATAGCATGGTCCAAATAGAGTTAAACTGAGAAAAGAAAAGCTTACTGTTTCACTGGGTTGAAATATGAAAGCTAGTGGAGAGAAGAAAAAACATATTTTACATATAGGGTTAGTTTAAACTTAAAATGTTCAAAAGATTATTAAATAAAAGCTAGCCACAAAAAAAAAAGTCTGTGTCAATTTCTTATTATTTATCTGGAATATTTATCTGTATCTTATTATTTATTCAATATATACTAGCCTACAAGGTTTGCGTAATCCTATCACTGTGCTTTATTTATATTTCATTACCTTTGCGTCTATAGAACACACCAGGGAGACGGTTAGAGCGTTTGAGGTAGAAGAAGGAGGCGACAGAGAGTATGAGGAAGAGACTGATCAGCAAAGTGCCCAAAAGGACAGAGGCTGCTACACCTGGACCACCTGTCATTACAAAGAAAACAGGTGAAGGTCTTATTGTGCACAGCATTAAAAATAAATTCTACTTAGTTCTACAGTTTCTGAGTAAATAATATACTTTGGTTTTGGTAGACAGGATGCAAAGTGATTCATTTACTAGATTTATGTGTAAAACGATATCGGAAGCAACACATGCACATCTTCTATTACCAGAGAGACAATCCTCAAAGCTAAAGAACATGGCTTGCTGAAGCTCTGTAATTGATCCATCTGCTAAAAAGCTTTTGAAAGCTCCACGCCAAGCTGCACCAAATATGATTAACTGACCAGATGCTCTCAAAATACTGCTATATAAACATACTTTTTTTTTTTTTTTTTTTTACTTTTATGAATAAATAGAACACCATTGTAGTCAAGAGTTACATTGTAAGCTTACCTATCTTGATTTTCGTGGATATTGAGGTGCGTTCAACAGCTAGTGTAAAGTAAAAAGGGAGACAGAAATAAAATAATAAAAACCTAATCAGGAAAAAATATAAACATGCAAACAAAAAAAAAGGGGGTCATGCTATGCTTTGCCAAACAACAAGCTTGTGACAGTGCTATATACACTCAGGTCCATTAGTATCAGCGACACCATTTTCCCATTTTTGCCACTGTGCACCACCCCAGAGATTTGAAATGAAACAATCAAGATGTGACTGAATCACAGACTTTAAGCTTTAATTCAGTTAACTATTTAACTCTAAATATTGCATTAACTGTTTAGAAAAAATTATAGCCATTTTAACAATCTCTCTTTTCTTTCTCACATGGTCTAAAGGAATTGGACAAACAAACAATCATAAATTTAAATATATAATAATGAGTGCAAATATTCACTTTCAGTTTTTCGGAGACAAAGTCCAAATTCCATAAATTATACTTAATTATAGATGTGTTTCCACTCTCCATGTTTCCATTCTCGCCCAGGTAAGTATGAATAAATAAATGCAAACAATCAGATACCACGTTCACCTCATCGAACACTTACTGGTATTGCACAGTGTCAGGTTCTCCAGATCTGAAGTCTGCGAGTCGCATTGTACACACCGAACAGTGCTGTTCTCCAGGACATGGAGACACCCTAGAGGACAACAAATGAATGGCCTTTACGACTTATGATCTAGCAACGTTGGATTTTAAACATCAAATACAGACTGCACCTCAGGCTGAAGACCTCAGAAGTTTACGGTTATACATTAACCATCCATATTAACCAGCTACAAGACTGGGATTTGTCTTGTATCAATGCATTTAATCTAAGATGTCTAAAATGTTATTGCCGATATGGTGGGAGTTAAATAAATATTTAACATAATTAAATCCTCATTTAGAAGTTTTTAATCAAGAGTCAACAACGTTAGCACTGTGTAGAAATCAGAGGTTAAACTTTAACTTTACGTTTTCTGACATGGTGGAAAATGGCTCAGTGGTTTCTCTGTAATAAATCAACAAAGGTATTATTAATTTGAAGAGAAAGGGAACAGGGGCTAGTTACTGATATACTGTTTATAGCTTTGAAAAAAAAATGACAAGGTGATACAATGTGGCCTGACGCACCGTCATTCATTCGATACTTAAATCGTTGTGTGCAAGTTTATTTTAATGAAAAGAGCCAGACCTCATTTAATCCTAAGAACTATGTTAAAAACGAATCACATTCGGAAACATCAGCGCTCAACACACTGCTCTAACAGTATCCACATCACTGTGTGTCCGGGATACTGTAAACTAAATTCATTCTGCATTCAAAATTAACTGAATGTGTGTAAAATGGCAGATACCACAGTGCGTGCTGTTTACACAGGTTTCATTCATTTTCCGTGTTCTTCCACAGCAATCGTCTGGGTTTTCTAGTAGAGCCTAGGACAAACACACACATACATTATTTTTATATGCCACATTATTAGTGATAGCTCATATGCAGGTAATATTTTACTTGATCCATGATTATAATGATGTGCTTGAAAGCTGTGACTTGTAGGTGAACTATACGAGGTGGTATAAAAAAGTTTCGAGATTTGCACGCCACACAGCTGGTTGCTTTTGCCATATGTCCTCCCTCAGATGCATTAAAACCTTAAGGCAAATTGTATTAAGGCAATACAATTTGCTATTGACAGTCCGGCCCCTGTGGACGAATTCTCAACGCAAAATACAGTGAATGTCGGAAAAGACAATGGGCATGCACTTTGTCAAGCTGTGGACCTGCTTTGTTTTTTACGGTTGTAGAGATGAAGGGCTTTTTCACTGTGAAGACTGTTGGTTCGTCTCAAGGTCGGATCCATACACCCAAGTTTAGTCACCGGTAATGATCCACGACATGAAGGATGGGTCATCCACGGCACGCTGATGGAGTTCTTGACAGACTTCGCTGCAATGTTCCATCTGCTCCTGGGGACGAACTTGGCAGGAACATGATGAATGTTCAAATCACATGTGAGGATTGCCTGGACTGCTCTGTATGACACACCAACAATGGCAGCAATGTTGTGGCTTGTTCTCTGACGACCATCACGCACATGTTGCCGAATGGTTTCAACGTTTTCGGTTTCGTGCCATCTGTTGGTGCGTTATAAAATTAGTCTTGAAAGTTTTTGAGACCACCTCGTACAGCCTGTACTGTATATGAGGATTATATACATTTAATGGGTATTGCCTGAGCTAAAAGTCTTGTTTAATAAGTAACAGAAGAAACTAACCTGGACTAGAGGAGTTTCTAATGCAAAAAGTGCAACCCCGATGACGTAGTAGACTCGGATCATGATGAAACTAGTTCTGTGGGTTAGATTCAGATTGCTCTGGGTCAGTGCTGATTCCTGGTCACGTGTGCAGTATGAAGATCCCCATGACGTCTACTGGCTAAGATGAGCTCAAATCCAACCACGTCACATTCAACATCACACCTGTCTTATTTCCAAATAGTTAAACCTTTTAACCAACTAAACTACCCACAGCTAATGAACGAGAACCTTAGCATTTAGCTAGTATAACATCATAATCGAACAACTCCTAGCAGCATGGCTATGCGGCTAATCAGTTTCCCGGGTGTTTTAAATATCACAGGCTGTATGTATGTATTTATTTCCTTGTGTGTACATGTAATATCCTGAGACACACATTTTTATCACCTTAAGTCTCTGGTTTAAAACAAACATTAACTTACAATACCTACTCGCAGCATCAAAGCTCGTGAAACGCGTATACACCAGTGCACTTCCTGTTTATCATCTCAATCACCAAAATAAAAGTTGTTTGTACGTGTTGAGTACTTCAGTGATTCGTTGCTCTAGCCACGGTTTTTTTATTTTTATTTTATTAATAAACACACGAACAAAATAACACAAATACCAGAAACAACTCATGAAGCACTACATCAAGTCAACTGCTCTTATTTATCTCGATTCAACTCCTTAAAAAGCTTGGTATTTGCTAATGAATAATAATTACGGCGGGAGACTCGATTCACCTAAACGCTGCATTGTGTACGCACCTCCTAATGTTTGTTTTTCTTCGTTTTTTGATTAATATATTTCACCAACTCTGATTAACGTTAACGCAGTTTTAAAATGTGATAAATTATTCCTTGTAAAGTTTCTCAACAGCTCGGGTTATTCATATGGATTTGCCAGATCAACGAGTGTATGCTATTTTGCGCCGCTTAATCAGCATTTACGGTACCTCGACAGGCGAACCTGACCAATTACGTCGTCTCCTGTGCCAATCAGTTGATCGGTTAAAGTTTGACAACATGAAAATACGGTGATTTTTCAACTGTGGAAATGGCGAGCCTCCTCCTCTCGATGCGGGCAAAATACCTCGAACACGAAATGCGAATAAAACAAACCCGTGTTAGAAATATTCTTTTGTTTTACTGTACAGCTAACTATATAGTAATATTATTTATAATTTTTTTTAATATTCTCACTATCCTTACCTTTTTCATCACTAAAATATGCATGGTAGATGTTTAGTTATTTGAATAGTGCCTGGTGTTAAAAATCCATACTTTCATTCAGTGGTTTTTACTTTGTGTATTAACGTTTCTATCCCTAAGCAATAGTCCTCTACAAACATATTACAGTGGTGTAATGGTTAGCACTGTCGCCTTGCACCTCCAGGGCCATGGTTCGATTCCTGCCTCGGGTCTGTGTGTGGAGTTTGCATGTTCTCCCTGTGCTTGGTGGGTGTCCTCCCAAAGACATGCAAATTTGGTTAATTGGTGTTCCCTAAGTACCCGTAATGTAAGAATGTGTGTATTGTATTTGTGTGCCCGCCATCTGGGGTGTACCACCTTTTGCTCAGATTGATACAGGATAAAGCAGTATAGGCAATGAGTGAATACATTTACATCATGGCATTTGGCAGACCCAAGAGCAGAACGACTTTATTCTGAGCAGTTGAGGGTTAAGGGCCCTTGTTAACTTGTTGGTTGAGTGATTTGAAACTTGAACCTTAAGCCAATGCCTTAACCACTGAGCTAACTATGACCCATAATTGAATAAAGTGAAATAACACCAATAGAATTGTGTCCTTAATTAAAAAACAAACAAACAAACAAAAACACTCAAACACTAAATGCAAATAAAACAAAATAAAACAACCCCATGTTAGAAATATTTTTTTGTTTTACTGTACAGCTAACTATATAGTGATATTATTTTAAAAAATTTATAATATGCTCACTATCCTTACCTTTTTCCTCACTAAAATATGCATGGTAGATGTTCAGTTATTTGAATATGTGAACCATGCTGAAGTTTTTCCTGAAGCTGCTGGACCGAGATTTAGAGTCTGTAAGGCCCTACAGAAAAAGAAATTGCAGGGGGCCTCTCCAGCCAGCATTCCTCACGATTATCTTATAAATAACATAAATTTGTCAATTCGCCTATTGGCCTCGGACCCCAAACAATTGTCTTGTATGATTAATGCATACTTAAAATGCATTAAAAATTTTTTTTAATGAAAGTTAAGCACAGACATAGCAGCACTGTAATATAAACACAATAATTTTTTTTTCTGCATTTGAGGAAGCAAAGAGCTATGCATTTATTTAAATACATATATTTATAACAAGCAAAATGCAATCTAGTGAAATGAATATGTTGGTTTATCTCCATGTAAATCGTATGATAGTTCAGATTTAAAAAGTGATGCTGTCCATAAGCAGTGCCTTGCTTTCAATCACGTCCTTCAGCCATTTCTCGCGGAATCTCGTTTTCCCCGGGATATGCACCGTCTTGCTGAATTCTACCTGATATCTGACTAGCACAGGCGTCGTGAGTGGTTTGATCTTGGAGATGGTGATGGTGAAGTAGACCGCGGCTGTGTTTTTAGGAATGGGGCAGCTGTGGGTCGGTATGCTCCACAGCGCCCTGTACAGGAACTGTCTCTCAAATTCCAGCTCACTTTCCTGCAGGAACTTGACGCTGAACAACCACTTCGAGTCAATTTCCCAGGCGCTCATGTACTCCTCGATCTGTTTTTTTCCTACACTGACTGTAAAGTCTTTACCAGCGACCCAGTCGATGTTCCTGATCTCATAATCGGGCTGCTCGCTGTCCGGCTGTGGCGCGCCAGTCACCGTGCCCCGAACGCTGTCTAACACATTCTTAACGAGATCAGAGGCTCGGAGTTCCAGCAGACCATCTTCTGGTTTAGTATCCATTGTGTTACGTCATACATTTAAAAGGATCTTGAGCTGTGGTGGAAAAATTAACATGCGGTCAATGGCCGTCGCTAGGCAACCATCCGGGAGTTAACACATAAACACATTGCCATGGAGACGCTCAACAAATAATTGAACATATTATTCCTCCCCTTTAAATATATATGGAAGCTACAAAATGAGCTACAGAACACCTTTTAAAATGACGCACAAACGTTATTAAACCAAAACAAAGACATGATGATGCAAAACAGGATGAATAATGGGCAATAATAATCACAAAGCACAATACTGGAAGAAGAACATAGTAACTGTTAAAATGTTAATGCTCATGTCACAGTTGTGACATCAATATCCTTCTTCTGTGCATGCTCACCCGAGAGAGAGAGAGAGAGAGAGAGAGAGAGAGTGTATGTATTTGTTCATAAAAGCCTTTAGAAACTTTAAATACAGCATATTTTTTCATTTTTAATTTTTATAAAAATTTCACCCACACAGAATATTAAAATTATTGTAAATAGTCATAGTAATAAATAACCACCTTCATATATGACTTGTCACTTGGCTCTTACTGTTCATAGAAAAAGAGCAGACTTATTTACCACACATTTAATTGTGTCTAATCAGCCAATTATGTAGCGGAAGTGCAAAGCATAAAATTGTATAGAAATGTTTTCTTGGCACATATTGAGCCCGTTACTACCAATACTGTAAATCATGCTTTAAGGTCAAAACCATGTGACCTTTCTAGTAGCTATTTCAGACCAGGGGTGTTGAGGTCAATAGACAGTATTCTTGTCAGAATATAGCCAAGCTGTTTCTCTGCAGATTAAAAAAACTACTTTCTCTTCTAAGATGAATGTTTATATATGTTTACACAACACTTCTTCAACATCCTGTTCCCAATAACACAATACACCCGTACATGTGTGTTCTGTTTCTTACAAGATACAATGCTCCAATACATACTGTGTTTTTACTGTTTCCTACAAGACACAATGCTCCCATACATGTTCATCTTATGGCTAAAGGAAACTCACTCATAACTGGACAGCTTATCATGTGCTCCCATCCTACAGCAGGTTGCATCTGCTCTGTAGGGTCATACTGGTGCCTTGGTACATTGATAGATTTTGCACTATATTGTTCCCTACATACACAATATTGCAAATTAAACATTATACTCAAACACACGATTCATGATTAATATTTTGTGGTTAAATTACTACATCTTCTGCTTCTGCTACCCAGCTTCTATTTGGTACTTCCAGCATGATAATGCACCATGTCACAAAGCAAAAGTAATTTCTCAACCTGGTTTGATAAACAGTGCAGTGAGTTCAGGGCCTTCCAAGTCAACAGATTTGAATTCAGCAGAACAAATTTGGGATGTAGTGCAGGGGAGGATTTGTAGCACGCAAGCACATGTGAAAGGTATACTGAAATTGCGTGAGGCAGTCATATCAACATGGACCAAAGAAACATTTTGAATTTATGCCATCATAAGTTGAAAGCAAAAGGAGGGCCTATCCAGTATTAGTATAGTGTTCCTAATAAAGTGGCCATGGATTGTTGGTTCTGTTCATTATT
The DNA here is from genome assembly GCA_011419295.1 of Clarias macrocephalus. Taxonomy (NCBI): domain Eukaryota; kingdom Metazoa; phylum Chordata; class Actinopteri; order Siluriformes; family Clariidae; genus Clarias; species Clarias macrocephalus. The sequence continues at coordinate 18,585 of JAAGKR010003071.1, forward strand.
CATTTTACACACTTATTTATTATTTATTTATTATTTACTTATTTACACACAATTATTAAATATTCACTGATTCAATTTGAGATGCTAAAACATGAAAGGAAGGCTACATAACTGTGGGTCTATCTTCCTCAGCATGCACCGCCATTAAACCCGCACAGTGCAGTCAGGTGCGCGCGCGTGCACGCGCAGCGCTCATTTAAATTTACCTCAGGCGGCGCGCATCCTCGGCAACTTCTCCCATTAAATAGCGTGTTTTCGGAATATTTTAATTGTATTGTGTGACAAAATACTGAATTATAAAGCACGGAAGGTAAAACACGCAACATCATATTAGCTCAAATATATAAATAAGAAAAATATTGAGCAAACTAGACTGCTAATGATGGCGTTGTAGTGTTACAGTAGCTAACTTGTGTAGTCGATGTGTGTAGGGATACTGTAACTGTCGCATATTCACTGTACCATTAGACAAAAACGCAAAAGCATGAAGACTAACGTTTGGAATGTAAAGGATATTTTAAATCTCCCAATGAACTCTGGGTAGGTCTGAATTGTACAGTCACAGTGTGTGTATTATTATGGGTAATCATAATAGCTAGTTAGCCCAGACAGACTTAAACAGGTGCTTTATGTGACAGGGGGGCTAAGCCGGGTAAAGGAGGAACCACCGGTGAGTACTCCAGCCTGCCTGACTCCCAGTTTCTGTTTGGTTCTCAAACCTGGCCTGAAAATTCCCAAAGCTTTTCCCAGGAGATAAGTGGACAGTCCAGAGGCTCTCAACAGGCCTCTCAGGAGGTACAGATTATTGTCTGTGATTTATGTCTTTACCTGTAGAAGTTAGTGTAAGGTTTTATAATATGATTTCATCCTTCCCAATGTACATAAACATCCCCCTCAATGCACTACCTGATTCTTTATGTGGTAACACTTCCCCATATCTAGTATGAATATACCTGCAAATATTTTGTGTCTACTGGAAACCTTTTATTTACTGGAAAATACCAGTTGTTACCAATACGAATTGCACTGTGGTTTAGTGGTTAGCACTGTCGCCTTGCACCTCCAGGATGTCCAGGTTCAGTCAGTGTGAATGTTCTCCATATGCTCCGGTTTCCTCCCACTGTCCAAAGATTTGCAGACTAGGCTAATTGGCATGAGGCAATTAGCATGTGTGTACCCTGCGATGAATTGGCAACCTTTCCAGGGTGTACCACATTATGTGACAGGGGTCTCCTGGGATAGGCTCCAAGGTACAGTACAGTAGCTCTATTGGATCAGACTTCTTGGGCCTGTCCTCAACCCCACGTGGATCCGTGAGCCTTGGCCGTGGTCTCAGGTTCACTGGTTTGTCTTTCTTGGACCATTTTTGGTAGGTCCTGCAGTTTTGGAGTTGCGCTGATCCAGTCATCTAGCTGTCACAATATGACCAAGTTGCTAAAATCCTTACACTTTCCATTTTTTTCTGCTTCTGACAAATCAACAACAAGGACAAAATGTCCACTTGCTGCCTAATATATTCCACCCACTTTGCGATTCCATTGTTAACGTGATAATCAATGTTATTCACCTCAGCTGTCAGTGATCATAATGTTGGTGATGATTGGTGTATGTTACCTCAATCTTGACAGGTAAATGAAATGAAGGTGTCAGCCAACTATCACTTAAAGCCTATGCTGTTTGGTGAGAGCAGAGTAGTCAACAGTTCAGGTGGTAGAGCTATGGGTATATTAGACAGATTTGAAGAGGAGAAGAGAAAAGCCAAAGAGATGCAAGTATACCTACTCATATGTTTTTTTTGTGTGTGTGTTCCTTGAAAAAAAAAAAAAAACTTGTGTATGTCTAAACAAGTAGATGGTCTAACATGGTGTGAAAAAAAATGCATGATATAAAAGGTGTAATTTAAACATTTTAAAGCTTGTGCTGTAATTAATAATTTAAAAAGCAAATTTCTGCTGATTCATACAGTGAAATCCTTATTGGAGTCCGTGAGCTGCATGAAAGTCTGGAAAATGTAAGTGATGAGCAGAACTGCTGCACTGCCTGTTTAGGTCTTAATACACAGGTACTGTACACATTATTTTATGTACAGTTTATTTATTTATGGTTGTTTATCTGTTTTAGGTCAAGAAGACTTTTCTAAACTGCATTGATGGAAGCTTTGACATAACCAGAGCAGCTGTGTCTGAAGGAATGGATCATTTTAGAAAAACAAGTAAATATTATTGTGTAATTTCTATGTTTGTGTCTATAACACTATGGACTAGTTTACTCTTGCTAATGCACCAGATTAAGATTTTGGAGGTCTTGTGTCCACCAGAGGGTGAAAATGTATAAAATCACTGAACAGTTTTTATTCCTGTTTTCAAGTTTTTCATTAATTCCAGATTCTTGTTAGTGTAATTATCGCAAAAATGGGCGGTTGACCTTTTGTTGAATATATACTGTATGGAATTATTATTAAACCAAGTAGATGAGCTGAATCTGTTTTTGAACTTTTTGGAATTAATCTAAACAGTGTTAGGGTCACAGGTGACTGTATGGATTGACTGAAATAGACTCCTTCATGTTTGTTATACAGAGATGACATTACACCTTCATGATTTCTGACTGAATTATAAGAACATGGTAGAAGTTGATGCTGCTAGAGTAGAGGTCTGCTTTATTTGTTTTAAAATAATTATTTGTACTTGTTTTTCTTTTCTCTTTTTGTCAATATCCTTTGCATTACAGTTCAGGATAATTTTGCCACTGTAAAGGAGAGCATAGCAAGTCAGACTGAACTTCTGACGAGTCAGACACAGAGAGAGCTGAAGGACAGTGAGGCAAAGGTACAGTAAACAAAATCTGCAATAGAAGCTGGTTTATGATTTATTTAGAATAATGAATAGTACATTATTTACTCTTCATGAAACAAAATTCATGATATTGTCCAGTCTTAGTTTTGGCAGTACTTTAAAACTTCTTCAGGAACGTGTAGGATGTTTGATAGTTTTAGAAATGCGTCGTCATCATAATTACCTTTTACTTGAGATCACCCAGTAAGCACTGTTTCCATAGCCTAAGTTTGTGTTTGCATGCTAGCTGTCCAAATAATGTGATATGTCCAAATAATGATAATGTTGGCTGTCCAAATAATGTCTCTACAGTTAATCTTTCAAACCAGAAAGAATTAAGGTTGGTGTCTTATTATCATAATAGGGTGTGCGGCATAAACTTCAGTGCTTTTACCACCAGAAGCAAATTATTATTATTATTATTATTATTATTATTATTATTATTATTATTATTAAGTGTTTTATCCTTTATCCTTGAGTTGTAACCACAATCACAGTTTTACCTTAAGGGAGATACTTTAAACAGATAAAAAATATATATATTTTTAATTTTGTACATTGTCTCAAAGACAAGTTAATTTCTCTTATCATTTATACCAGCTGTAAATAGCTGTACTTTCATCATCTCCTTTTTTCCACTCGTTTTAAATGAATAAGACAAAAAAAAGTTAATGTCCCCTAGAAGCCAGGAGGTCCTCTGTCCTGAAGGCAAAAAACTTAATGAACACAGTGTTCACAGTTGAGACTCCCTCCATAAATGTGAAATAAACTTTGTCAAAAAAACATTTAGGGATCTTATTTGTTACATTATTTGTATACTGTATATCTGTTGCCTGATGTGCCAGACGGGCATCCATCCAATACTTTTTTTTTTTTTAACTCAATTTACCAACAAGTTAACCATACTAGTCAGCATGAATGAGCTGTTGATATGTAAATCATAACCTATTAGAATAATCACATTAATATATATACCTCATGGTTAGAATTACAAGTCAAGACTATTGTTACAGCCATGCTCTGTTAGTAAACAAATCAGATTTGAGAATTCTACAACACAGTGGTATTTACCAATTTAAAGCAGGTATTACAAAATTTTTAAATTAATTAATTTTTTTTACAATCAGCAGTTTGACTGAGCCTTGTTCATTTTCTTATGACCCAGACATCATTAGCTCTAAAAGACTTGAGCTCAGTTGTGCACAGCATCCAGCAGGATTTGGAATCAATGAAACTGGAACAAAGCAAGGAGAAGAGTCTGCTTGAAAAGATTTTGTCTCTGCTTGGCTCAATAATGACTGCTCACTCCGCTGGAGCTCATCCTGGCTTTGCCCAAATGATCGACAACACTGTTCAGACATCACCTGCTTTGATGACACAGTTATGTGTTGTTTCAAATCAAGAGCGTTATTATGAAGGCATGGAAGCTTTTAATTACCCAGAAGAAAGAGTTGATCAAAGTATTTGTCCTATTAAAAACACAACTCCGAAGAAACTAAGCAGAGGATTGACTTTCAAGGTCATAGGCACTCAACCTGTTGAGAAACAACGGCTGGTTACTAAGAGGTCTTACCCTAATGACTGGCAGAAGTCCTATCATCTGTCCTCAGTTACAGCCAGTTCTTCAAGCCCAATGGCTGCTAGCACTGTTACCACATTAGTACAGGATTCTAAGAGGAATTATATAGCTGGAGGACCTGTGTACATGGATCCTGTAAAGTCTTTGAGTGACATTAATAAGGACCAGTCAGGAACCTGGATTGAGGTGCCTAGAGAGAAAAAAGTGCTTAAGAGAGCACAGAGATTTCAGACATCCAGGAAAAAGAAGAGAGCCTTGATTCTGCCACAGAGACGCCCAAATCAAGGGGCAGCTTTGAATAATGTGTTTATGGATATCCAACAGGATGAAAACCAAGAAAACAGGGTACCTCAGTCAGTAGTCAGCGCCTACCAGAAACCCACTAAAGCTGTGTCAGGGAACCATCTACCACTGCAGCAGCAAATCAGGACTAGATCGATGAATACAAGTGAACGTGGACAGCACCTAGAGCCTTGGTCATGGTCTGAGAGCAGCAACAGCTCGCAGGTGATTATGGAATACCAGACAGCTGAATGGGAGGCAGTGAAGCCTGTACAAAACGCCAATACTATACAGAAACAGAGAGTTACCTGGCAGCTCTTTGACTTCATCAGTGACTCTGATTAATTTGGGCAGTGACAGTACGAGAGCTCGTTTTAAGATGCAAAGCAAACATTTTGACTAGGACTTCAAAAAAGACTTTCGGGGGTGGGGGGTGGGGGGGGGGTTGTGTAAAACTGGCAAAGATTCAGTTCTTGTAGTTCCACGGTACATATCTTTTATCAGCAATGAACACTTAGTCATGCTTACTGTTCCTCTACATTATAGCATATATCTAAATCTGATGTTTCTTTCTTTTTCAATTCATAAGCATGTGCTGTTTAGAATTCCTTATGTCCTTGTTTTTTTGTACTCTGTGGAACTTCCTACATGATTTTCCAAATATTTCAGTTTCTGTTGATGGTCGGTCATTTTTTCGAGCTCAGGTCAAAATGGGGAAAATGGATTTTTGTTTTAGACTGCTATGGTAGTACAAACATGGCTACTTTAATATTTATTAGACACATAAGTCACACTGTCTGAACATACAGTGCATAAATGATTTTTAAAAAAGGCATCTCTGTAATGCAACAGAAGAATTCATTTATAGAGCATGCATCTATTTAATGCAACTGTAAACTACTCATTAATAGAGTACTAATATTTAAAATGACAGTGATGTTAGCTTCTTGAAACATGAGTAAATGTTGTAATCATTTCTGTAATCTCTTACTTTCACAAGTCATAAAACAGTCATACAGTATACCTATAACCCATCGATAATTATCTGTTTAAGAATCTGTTCAAAAATGCACAATAAATCAGCACTTAAATATTCTATAATATTATAGTATAATATAACATGTTCACTCTTCAATTCAGATTTAAGTGAATAAAACACAACCTCTATGTACAACTGTGTAGATTTTTCAATTTTGTGAAATGCTCAAGTGTGCAAATTGTCAAATTTATGACTGCGTTTGCTTTTGTCATACATGAACAGTTTTGTTATTCATCCACCAAGTCAGCCGGAGGGGGCATGAGTCCTCTTGGGTTAAGGTTCGCCACCAGGCAAACGTCATAACTGTCGTGCATCACAGCCTGTTTAACAACTACAGTCCACTCATTCTCCCATGGATCCAACTGCAGGATATTCTTTGTGATGATGTCATGGCGGTCTAAAACAAATTATAGACATATAAATCATATATAAATATGTTGTATACAGGTACATCTCAGTAAATTAGAATATCATGGAAAAGTTGATTTATTAATTCTTGATTTATTTAGTAATTCTAATTCAGTGAAACTCATGTATTATATAGATTAATTCATAGATTCAGGTGTTTATTTCTTGTAATTTTGATGATTATGGCTTACAGCTAACGAAAACCCAAAATTCAGTATCTCAGAAAATTAGAATATTATGAAAAGTCCAATATTGGGACTCATGGTGTCGAATTCTAATCAGCTAATTAACTCAAAACACATGCAAAGGTTTCCTGAACCTTTAAAAGGTTTCTCAGTCTGGTTCAGTAGACTACAAAATCATAAGGAAGACTGCTGAGTTGAGTCCAGAGGACGAACATTGACACATGAAGGGTAAGACACAAAAGGGAATTGCTAAAGAAGCTGGCTGTTCACAAGGTGCTGTATCCAAGCACATTAATGGAAAGTTGAATGAAAGGAAAAAATGTAGTAGACAAAGGTGCACAAGTAACAGGAATAACCACAACCTTGAGAGGATTGTGAAACTAAGCCCATTCAAGAATTTGAGGGAGATTCAAAAGGTGTGGACTGCAACTGGAGTCAATGCTTCCAGAGCCACCACACATGGATGTATCCAGGACATGGGCTACAACTGTCGCATTCCTCGTGTCAAGCCATTCTTAAACCAGAGACAACTGAAGCGGCGTCTTACCTGGTCTAAAGACAAAAAGGACTGGACTGTTGCTCAGAAACCAAAGTCCTCTTTTCACATAAAAATAAATTTAGCATTTTATTTGGAAATCAGTGTCCCAGAATCTGAAGGAAGAGAGGAAAGGTGCAGAATCCAAGTTGCTTGAGGTCCAGTGTAAAGTTTGCACAGTCACTGGTGGTTTGGGGAGTGATGTCATCTTCTGGTGTTGGTCCACTGTGGTTTAAGTACCAATACCTGGTTTAAGGACCATTGTATCCCTGTGCTTGATTGGCCAGAAAACTTGGCTGACTTAAACCCCATAGAGAATCTATGGGCATTGTTTAGAGGAAGATATGATATACCAGACCCAACAATGCCGAAGAGCTGAAGGCCGCTATCGGAGCCTCCGAATTGCTGCAGGAATTCATGCAAAGGGAGCTCTGACCAAGTATTGAGTGTGGTACATGTTCATAGCTTTCAGTAGTTCTACATTTCTATGTTAAAAATATTTTTGTTTTTGTTGGTCTTAAGAAATAGTAAAATTTTCTGAGATACTGAATTTTGGGTTTTCATTATCAGTAAGCCATAATCATCAAAATTACAAGAAATAAACACTTGCAATATGTGTTTGTGTGTAACGAATCTATATATGCGTTTCACCTTTTTGAATTGAATTACTAAAATAAATCAACTTTTCTATGATTATCTAATTTATTGAGATGCACCTGTATATAAATATGTAAAATGAGAGTTTACAACTAGATGAATATTGAGATCACTCTTCTTAAAGCACAGTATAGAATGTTTACCTGCTCCTTTGTAGTATCCACAAACATATAGTTTTCCATCCACTACCCCAGCATTCGGTGCATTGCTTCGCAATGCCAAAAGTGGCCAGGGTAAGGGCGGTCCATCCCTCCAGAAATCGCCATCAATGTTGTAGATTTCTACTGCATCGAGACAGCGACGTGATTGTCCACGATCAACACCCTCACACCCAATCCCACCTGCAGGGCAGATGCAGATCTTTACATACAGTAGAAGATGCAAAATGTGTTTTATGTTAAAGGTGGACATTTTTATTGCAAACATTATTGACATTGCTTATAAATTAATTTCTAAAATGTGATAATTATTGTTGGTATTATGCTGCTTTTATGTTTATTGCCATGTCAACACTGGCTTTCTAATAGATTTCTAAAAATTAACTCATAGTATTGAAAGGCTTTTTGCTTCTTACCTATAACAAAAATCTCCCCATTGAGGGCCACTGCACTGCAGCGATATTTGGAATATTTCATAGGACAGAGCTCATTCCACTTGTTGTTCTCTGGGTCATACACAAGTAGGCGGTTACTCATACGGTCAGGCTCCTCATCTGCATGATATGTCTGTCATTCACAAGACAAGTCACAACAGGTGCAGTTAAATAGTGCAACAAAAAAAAGTAAGGGACAGATGCAGATTTGGATTAGAGACTGACAATTATTGTTCTCTCTCTCTCTCTCTCTCTCTCTCTCTCTCTCTCTCTCTCTCAGTATAATTTGGTTTCATGTTGCAGTTATAGATTCCTGCTTGTGGTCTTATATGGAAAAGAAGAGCAAGTGCAAGGGCACTCCAAGGCTAGATATATAATATCAGAAGCATCATGAATTACTCTAACCTGTGGTGTTCTCCCTCCAAGTACATAAAGGCAGTTTTTCATCCGGACAACACTGTGATATGCCAAGGGCATTGGTAATGGAGCGGCACTGCGCCAAGGGCCGCCTTGTAAAGACCAGCGCGCAACACTGTTGGTGATGAGGTACTGATTCTTCAGCATCATCTGACCCCCTATTAGGTACAGGTTATCTCCCAAGGAACTCAAGGCATATGAGTCACGGTATTCTGCTGAACTCAAGTGCTTCCAACTACCTTGAGCTTCCTCGTTATATCTAAAAAAAAATGCATAAAAAATGGATTGTGTTTAAAGTACGATTAAACTATTATTTGTGCATCATCATTTCAAAAGACATAATGATAATATTCGCCATAATAGAGATTGACATAGTATACTGCATAGTGCTAGGCTTATTTAGTCTTTTGGCTGCCTAAAAAAGTAAAAATAAAAAAAATCAGTTTTTCATAAAAATACATGAACAACAATGTTATTTGCAAAATAAGTAGTAAATATAAGGGAAGTAAATGGTCAAAAGCACAGCCTAGTTCAGATGAGGTCAGATCATCCTAGTGGGCTTTGCTAGTAACTAGTTACTAATTAGTTACAGTACTTAGTTAGTTATTCAGCTGTGACTATCTTCAATGAACTAGCCATTCCTACACTTAGGCTCATAGTAATATTGAACCTGTATATCTAATATTTACTGTACAATGGTAGTCAAAGCACTTTTTGTAAGTCACTCTAGATAAGAGCGTCTGCCAAATGCCTAAATGTAGTTTAGACAAATATCTAAGTAGATTACTGAAGGGAAAAAAAAAACATTTCGTTTCACATACACCCCCTGACCACTTTGTTAGGAACAGCTGTATTCCTGACCATTTAATACAACTATCTAAATATATTGGAGCAACACAGGTTTAGAGTTCTTTTAATGTTTACATCAAACATACAAACATAACAGGCTATAGCTGTACACATCCTGTGAACCTGTTCCTGGCTGACATGACTAGTCCTGATGTGTTCTTCTGTTTTTGTAGCTTATCCACCTCAATCTTTGACATGTTGTGCAATACTCTTTTTCTCAGTATTGTTGTAAAGAATAGTCTTGCGTCCACTCTGACTAGGGAAGCCATTGATTACTATTGATGAACTATTGATTAGGCAAAGCTTAACAAAAGCGGTGCAGACTTGATTTTGTTTGTTTATTCTCGCCCCATTGTATGTAAACTCTAGATAATGTTATGGGTAAAAATCCCAGAACATTAACAAGTTCTGAAATATTGAAAACGGGCCATCTCATCCCAACAACCATGCCACAGGTAAGGTGAGGTCGTAGTGAAAATTAACTAAAGCACTTTATCTTTATTTGTGTTAATTTGATAGTTAAACTGGATTAATTTGATAGTTGGATACCTGCGTGAATGTGCAGCAGTATTGTTATTTGTAATAAAGTACATTAGTACAGCAATACATTATTTGTAATAAAGGGAACAGTGTGTGTAAGAACTTTAGCAATTTCATAATTGAGCCTTACTTGAAAATCTCCACATTCTTCTCCTTTTGTCTTGCTAAACGCCGTGGCCCTAACTCTCCAGCGACAATAATCTCATTGCGTTCGGTGACAACTCCAGTACATACATAACCAAGGACATCACCATAGCGAGGAGAAGTGATGAAAAATGTGCGCCCAGTGGTGGGAGCATAACAGAAGCTACGGTCTGAATAGCTTCCGTAGCGTGAGCGTATTCCTCCACTTTCGTTGCCGATGCATAGCAGTAGATCGGTTGTTTCCATGCCGTAGCGTAACTTTAGTCGTCGGGCTGGAGCCTCTGGATGCAGACCTGATGCTTCAATTGCATCCTCCATCATCTGTAGACATTCTGCATCAGCAAGCAGTGCTGTGTTGCGGCGCAGTGTCTCCTTTAGGTAGCTGACATTCACCAGTGGAAGTCGTACCTTCTGTAAGAGTTCTGGTAGCTGACTTGCACGATTTTCTACTCCAAGACTCACACCAACTGTGCAATGTCTTACCCATCGCAGCACTACGTCAAGAATTGTTTCTTCTCGGGTGACATTAAGGTCATCTGAAGCTAGCAATGCCCCAAGCTGATAGGCTTCCAGCTCCAGCACTTCCTCACTCATACACACCTCAGTGAAGTGCTGACGGAGGTAACGCTGAGCCTGTTCTTCTAATTCTTCAGCCCCTAAATCTCGAGCATAGTAATAGATCCCCAGGCAGTTGGACGCATCCATATTGTCTATCATATAGGTCTGGCAGCGACTAAAGACATCATCCATCTGCAACAGGAATGCAGCGACTGAAATTCCCTGGACAGTATCAGGGGAAAGTGGAAGCTTGGAGCTGTACATGTACTCTAGCAAGAGGGCTAAGCTTGGAGCCGGCATGTCTCTGAGTAACACCTGCCGGTTTGAACTTTCACGCAGGCCACAGGTAAACATGACCCGAAAATAAGGGCTGAATGCAGCAAGAACTGACCGGTGACAAGGAAAACTGATTCCTTCTGCAACCAGTACCACATCTGTTAACTGTTCAGCTTCACGCATGTGATTAAGCTGTTCCAACAGCATCAGACCATGCTTGGCCCTCAGATCCATTTTGCTTCTTGATGATGATTTTTTGTTTATGTTGTTGTTATTATTATTTTTTATGTTTCAGCTTAATCATCAATTTCCATTAAGCTACAGACATTCTGGTGGTCTTCTTTTTAAAAAAGGCAGGAATAGATTATCTGGAAAAATGCAGAACAAGACACAAGCTCAGCTGCTGCAGTTATTTGAAGGCATATTTGTGACTATTAGTGCATGTTGTTTAAATGCAAAAGCACAGACTATTAACAAAAATTTTCTTACTTCCTTTCATGCATATTGTGGTAACTTTTAAGCACAGATTTTATTGTACCTGCCAAGGTAAAACTCTGCCAAATACCAGCAATCTTTTGTCAATACATAACAAACCTTTTGGTTAAACAGAGCTGAGTCTCACTGCTGTTTCAAGTTCAGTATTGAGTACTTAGTTAAAAAAATAAATATGATGTGATTAGGACATGCACTGATTAATCATACCAGATAGCTTGTTTCCAGTGTTCGTTGCCTTCAACTGGCAAGTCGTCCATTACACACTTCAAACGCACACACAAACTGTGCCCGTGACAGTGCAAGGAGGAGGAGGGAGAGAGAGAAATCTGTTTACTGAACCCTTAGCGCCCCATGCTAAGCAACATGGCTAATAATAGACCATGATGTTTCAGATAACCAATGGAGGATCAGAAAAGATATTTTCTAAAGAAAACTGCATGAAAATTGCAGTCTGTTCAAAAACTTTTGTCTGTATATTGAGTGAAAAGGTGAACAGAAGGACAGTGCTTCTGTTTTGTTGTTTTTCTCAGACGTTACAGGGTGTAGAATGGTGCTTCAGGCTTCTAGGTATCTGGGGATTAGATTTCACCCCATCATGCTGTTAAAGTGATACCAGTTCCTGTACTTGTGCATTCAGTTCTTAAAGGAGCTTTCCATGAAAAATCAGTAATCAGTCTAACTGTTAATAACTAAGCTTAATAAATTTGAGCTTATATGAGCCTTGTAATAGACTTATAAATAGCAGTATCTCCCGTAGGCAGACCAGTATGTGCATACTCCCATGTGCCTATTCCAAAAATGTGGACATTGCCAAACAATTTATGCCTCATTTGCCGCTATAATAATAGTTTCCACTCTTCTCAGAAGGTTTTACACAGATTTTGGAGCATCAGTGTGGGAAATTGTGCTGGTTCAGCCATAAATCAGGCATTGATATCAAGGAGAAGTTCTGGTTTGCAGTCAAGAATCCCAAAGTTCATCCCAAAGGTGTTCAGTGGGGTTGATGTCACGGCCCTGTGTATGCCACTTGAATTTTTCCACACAGACCTTAGTAAACCGTTTCTTTATGCACCTCATACAGAGATATTCAAGACATTTTTTGTGCTTCAAACTTTAAGTTTAAACTTTAAAGCTAAGTGGTTTAGCTTTAGGATATGGGTTTGATGGTCAGGTGTCCGTATACTTTTGGCCATATAATATATGATTATGCATTGAATATCATCATATCAAGAGTGAGCCTTTATTGTTTAATAGCTTAATCTCCTCACATTGTCGCATTTATTTATATAGTTTCTTACCAATATTTTAAATAACCATTACTTTGCTTAGCTTAGAATACAGTAACAAACTGTCTAGCTGAAAAATTACTTCATATTATGGACTTAATGTGACATAATTATAACTGTATTAACCTATAGTTAGAGTTGCAGGTGATACTGTATTTTTTTTTTTTTACCTATAGTTAGAGTTGCAGGTTATACTGTATTTTTTTTAACCTATAGTTAGAGTTGCAGGTGATACTGTATTTTTTTTAACCTATAGTTAGAGTTGCAGGTGATACTGTATTTTTTTTTCCAGCAGCATATTAAGCATAAATGCTGAATGCTTATAATGCTCTTGTTTAAACAGGTGAATAATAAGTAAAGCCCAGGTTTGCAGCCTATGGTGCTTTTGGTATAGAGGCTAATCTTTAAACAGTGAGCAGAATTATTAATAGAAATATTAACCCAGGATAGTTACAAGTGTTGATGCAACAACCTCGCATTGAAACATCCTGTACTTAATATTCAAAGTAACAGGAGTGTTTTACTAAAAATGAGCACATGCTAGAATTCAGAGGTAGTTTTACTGAGTGTGGTACAGTAATATTTATAATTTAGCAGTTTTAAAGTATTCTATTATTATAACTGGGCAGATACATAAAAAGGTATAAGAAAATGTAAAGCTTAATTTAAAGTAAAATTGCTTCAGTAGACTCTTATAGTGTTCACCTACTGTGAGGAGTGTATACTAAAAAATTATCAACCATGGATTGATGGCTAAATGACTCTTCCTGTTTCCAGTGATGAGATTATTAATTCATTCATGTCTTACCCAACATCCGGGGGAGATCCGCCCATTGACTAGTACACCAGTGGAAACTTGAGGAAGCGCTGAATCAGCACAAGCACAGGATAAACATTATAATGTGATTTAAAAATAGCAATAGCATTATTTTTATGTATATTTGTGGAGTTTTAAATTATGAAGTTCATTTATTCAGTATCTCATTTTATGTATTTATTGTTATAGTGTATAAATTAGTATTTCAGATTTCTCATTAGGCAATCATTAGCCAAAAGTCAGCCCCCTTTACTGGATCTTCCTCAGCTTATTTAAATACCTGTGCGTGTACACTGCATGCTAGGAATCAAAGAAATTGAAAGGGTGAAGTGTAAGTATGGATAGAGTGAGGAATAGTTCTGGGTTCTTTGTGGAGAGGGAGATTCTGGATGAAGAGAGGCTGGAGGAGCTGGCTAAGAGATTGGACCCCTTACAAACCCACATTCCTTTATCTCATCGCCTGAAAAACTCTCTCAGGTGAGAATTTTTTTAAACATTTCAGTATATTTGTGCGTGTGTGTGTGTGTGTGTGTGTGAATACTGATAACTAAAACTATCTTCTTCCTATTAGTGTACCTTATTCCCATGAGTTTCTATTGAATTGATTTTTTTTTGTCTTTCTTTCCTAATCTCCTTCTCTCTTTACACCTCTGAAAGGTGCTCTATTCCCAGACTGAAGCGCAGAGTGGTAGGCTGCTTACCTGTGCTTTACTGGTTACCACATTATTCCATTTGGGACTATGGCATGCCAGATCTCATCTCTGGGATCAGTGTGGGCATCATGCACTTGCCACAAGGTGAGAGCTGCTGTGTCTTAAGATGATTTCCTCTTTGTGCAGAATATTAGAAAGGACAAACCATTAGATCAATGAACAATGGATCATTCTACAAAGTCTACAGAGTCTGATGCAATGACTGCTTTTGTTTTATGAGTGTGGAAATATATTTTTGAAAGGTTTATAATTTACAGAAATATTCTTTGATATTCAAAAACACATGGAACCATGTTAAACAGTAGAAAATGTTGGTCGATTTTATCAGTCATGTGAGATAAAATGAACAGTACAGTATGCCTGTTATCATTTAAAGTTATCCCATAGCTTCAGGTCTCTTTTAAATGTGTCACATGCAAAACTGAGATTTGAAAAAAAGATGAATTTGATAATTCCAAATAAAGAAAAAAATTTAGTGTTTGAAAAAAACACTAAATTTCTATTTGAAATTCTTTGTCAGTTTCAAAGCCATCTTAGGCACAAATATAAGGAAAATCCCTATGGATCCAGACTTTTGGGCCACCCTGTTGTTATACCTCGGTCAGAAATGTTCTTCAGTATTTTATTTATTTTTTTTTTTTAAGTTTTAATTTATTGAGATTAAGGTTAGGTTAAGGTCATCTCATCGTCTATATTGCTTAATCCTGTATACAGGGCCGTGAGGGCCTGAGGCCTATCCCAGGAGACTTCGGGCATGAGAATGGGTACACCCTGGACAGGGTGCCAATCCATCGCAGGACACACACACACTCACACACTACGGGCAATTTGGGAACGTCAATTAGCCTAATATGTATGTCTTCTTACTGTGGGAGGAAACTGGAGTACCCGGAGGAAACCCACCAAGTATAGGGAAAACAAGTAAACTCGAATCAAACCCAGACCTTGGAGGTGCAAGGCGACAGTACTAAGGTTTAGGTGTAAGCATTAATACCTATTTCAAAGGAAGGTCTTCACAAGGCTGTTAAGAATGTGTGTGTGTGTGTGTGTTTGTGTCTGTTGTAGGAATGGCCTATGCGTTGCTGGCTTCACTGCCACCAGTGTTCGGACTGTACAGTTCTTTTTATCCTGCACTTATTTACTTCTTCTTTGGGTCTTCCAGGCACATTTCTATAGGTGAGCTGATCAGATTTGCCATAAATTAAGATTTGATCAGTTTCCAAAGATAAAGTGAAAATATTTCATACACTACTGAACAAAAACTCATTATGGGTAAAATATGTGTTGGATACCGCAAAATAGCCTTTAATTTCTTTAAATGCTGTTGATCATGCATTGTCTAACAAAACTTCTTTCTGTATGTGTGTGTTTGCAGGCACATTTACGATTCTCAGTGTTATGTTAGGGAGTATTACAGAGGAACTAGCCCCTGATGCTAATTTCCTCATCGTCAATGGCACTAATGTGACCGAGGAAGTGGACGTCACCGCTAGAGATCTATATCGAGTACAAGTTGCTGCAGCTGCTACGGTATTAGGTGGACTAATTCAGGTTCGGGGACACAGTTATGTCACATTCAATGGACACATTCAATAAGATGTCCAAACATTTAGTATATTTACACTCATAATTTGATGCTGTATTGTTTCTGAAGTGCGATGGTAATGTTTTTTTCTTACTCCCTCAGGTGATCCTGGGTTTGGCGCAGTTTGGGTTTGTGGGCACATACCTCTCAGAGCCATTAGTAAGAGGGTACACCACCGCGGCTTCCGCTCACGCAGTAGTGGCTCAGTTAAAGACCATCTTGGGAGTGTCTCCGACACGATTCAGTGGGCCGCTCACACTGGTGTATGTAAGTACTCACCTAAGATATTCACCTCCTTTATGGCTGCATACATTAAATTTATAGACCGCATCACTTGACATTTTTGAGAATCCTGCAGAGAGACCATGTGTTCTCCTTGTGTGTAGACACTAGTGGACGTGTGTATGCAGCTGCCCAATACTCATCTTCCCACTCTGCTGGTCAGTGTTGTCTCCATTGTCGTCCTCATCATTGCCAAGGAGCTAAACAACAGATTCAAAGAGAAACTGCCAGTGCCAATACCAGTGGAGCTCATTATTGTATGCTACTTATTTTTCACTTTCTCAATCTTAAAACATTCTTTATCTAACTTTATTTATCAGTTGCCGCTTTACAAATATTACATTAATGCTCAGCACACCATACATTTGATAGCACACAGGTCACTTTATTATCATACATGTCCTGTTTTGGGTATATTTTGTTTAGGACTCGCTTGTAGATAATTAATTTATATTTTCCTTACTGCATACTCAGGACATTCAACACTGTGTGTGCGTTTGTGTGTGTGTGTACCAGATTGTTGCAGGGACCCTGACATCTTTTCACACTCATCTAAATGAGACCTATGACATTTCAGTAGTCGGAGATATCCCAAGTGGGTGAGTTATTATAATTGATTATTATAACAACAATAAAAATATTAATAAATATTTCAACAATCAAATAATTATTAATATTATTGTTTATTATTCAGCTAATTCCTTACAAAAGTTCAGATTCGGATTCATTTATTTATTGTCATTGTATAGCTACAACGAAATTGAAAAAGCAATCCTTGGGTGAACACACAGTTACATTCAAACATACAATTTAAGAATACAAAAAAACAACAACAACAAAAAAGTCTATTTCCTATGTTAAATAGTGCAATATAAATGTTCAAGTAACCAGTAGTAACAAGTGCAAAAAGCAATATTAACAACTTGCCATGATGCCTTCAGGATGAGAACCTGATATATTCGTAAATATTAGTTCTTTAAAAACTGTGCAATATTCCAGATGTTCTTCTTGCTACTAAAAGTTTATGTAAGTGGTTTTGAGACAATTTTATAGTATTAACCACAGCTTGCTGTATGATTATCTATCTCTTGGATTATTCAGGCTTCAGCCTCCCACGATGCCAAACTACAGAATCTTTTCTGATGTGATAGTCGATGCATTTGCCCTGGCCATTGTGGGATACGCCATCTCCATCTCTTTGGGCAAAACTTTTGCTCTTAAGCATGGCTACAAAGTGTGCAGCAATCAGGTGATATGGCAAACCAATGTTATAGATAGTTTTTATTAAATTGTATTAAATAAATTAATGTGTGCTCCTATTGTAACCATTGTCTGTGCTGTTATAGGAATTGGTGGCTTTAGGTCTCAGTAATACAGTTGGAGGTTTTTTCCAGTGTTTTTCTGTCTGTGCTTCAATGTCTCGCAGTCTAATACAAGAGACCACTGGAGGCAGAACACAGGCAAGACACACACACATACTACTGTATACTATATTTAAACACATACTGTAGCACACCTAGCACATAACTATCTTCTATGTCCCGACTTATAATCATTGTGTTCCGGTGCGTGTCTGTAGATGGCAGGAGTGGTTGCAGCTGTGATTGTGCTGGTGACTACGTTGAAGTTAGGAACGCTGTTTCAGCAACTGCCCAAGGTATATCTCAATACCCCTTCACCAGTCTGCGAACTAGAATACACACCTATCTTCTTTAAAAAATATATATAATAAAATGCTGTGCAAAACTCTTTGGGGCACCCGCATGTCTTGAGGAATAGTTCTCCAGGAACTTTTTTGCTCTCATTTTCAGTCCAGTCCCTGTGCCTGACCAGTTTCAGAGGAATGTTTTTGTTTATCAAACCTCACATTGACCTATGAATCATTGAAGCATAAATAAACATCTAACATAAGGCATGAACCAGTGAGAAACAGGTGCAGATAATCACCAGATGATCAGGCTGGTGATTAGTGTACTGGTGATGGAACAAATGAGTGTGGAAATGACGTTGCTGCCGATGTTGTTAATTAAAAATAATTTAATAGATTTAACTAATATAAAGTTAATTTAATAAATATACAATATAATTTAATATAAAGAAATAAAGGCTGGCTCAAGACTTTTATACAGTACTGTATCTGTGTGTGTGTACATAGGCAGTACTGGCAGCTATTGTGTTTGTGAATCTGAAAAGCTTGTTCAAGCAGTATGCTGACATTGTGACGTTGTGGCAAAGAAACAAGATCGATCTGGTAGGTCGCCGTAATAAATGTTACACATACAGTAAATGGAGTGTTTAAGCATGTTCCTATACCGGTGATGTAGATTAACAATCAAATCTTATCCCTGATACCTTGAACCATCATTTACTGTAATCAAAGCCAAATCCTTTTGATATAGTCTGTATTTCTGTAATCATGCTGCGTTATGTTAATGCGTATTCACATTTATTTGTTGTATGTAGTTGGTGTGGTTGGTGACTTGGGTATCCACTGTTCTCTTTAATATGGATATGGGTTTGGCCGTCTCTATCGGCTTTGCCCTGCTTACTGTTATTTTCAGAACACAAAGGTGAGACATTTCACTGCTCTGGTGGGCTTTACGCAGATAATATTTTGTCTGTCTGGTGGAAATACTCCTAAATCTGTGTGTCCTTGATCTCACAGGCCCCGGTACTCTGTCTTGGGCCATCTTCCTGGTACTGAGCTTTATTTGGACATGGAGACACACCAAAAGGTGAAGTTTAATGCACAGATATTGTGCACATTGAAAAGTCTTATTTACTAGACATGATGTTTGAATCTTCAAAAAAAAAAAAAAAAAAAGTTGCAATCATAAAACTATATCTAAGTAATGTATACTTATTAGTGTGCCATATAGACTGGGTATAAATTGCAGATTTATATGTTTTTACTTTATGTGTAGGGGATTTGGTGCTGCTAAGAGGAAGTAATTAAACTCACACTCAAACCTTGTTGATTTAACCTTAAAGAACAAGGAACTCAGACAGACCTCTGAGTTTTTTTTTAGACTGCAGGAAAATCTGATTTCCTTCACAAATCTGTTCTTTAGGACTGACTGTCCACACTATTATTTGAAAGTGATCAGATCTGATCACGCTCACAGGTCACGTACTGTACCAGTCAAAAATCCAGGGTTCTTTTAAGGGCATTGGACTAGATTGTACTCTAGTGAGTTGATGATTTCCCTGTTCAAACAACTAATTAATTCAACTACTTGGAAGCTACTAGAGAACAGAGATTTGTTTAATTTGACACTAGAAATACGACCATAACTAAACTACTGCATTCAACTGTCCCAAATAAACACCATGTGTCCTGCCGTGTTGTGTAAAATACAGGGTGCACATTTTTAATATTGCAACACAACCAGTCAAACTGACCAGAGAAACTTTTAATGTTTGTCAAAAAGGGAGGCTTGATGGTCATCAAGGTGTTAGCTTGGTTGTTATCTTAGTTACCAGTGGTCTCTCCCCTGGATACCATTTTTACCATTTTGGCCGTTTAATTTTGGTGGGGAAAAAAATCTGACTTTATTTCTGTGTGTGGCAGGTCAGGGAGGTACCAGGCATCACCATATTTCGCTCTTCAGCTACCATATACTTTGCTAATGCTGAACTGTACCTGGAAGCCCTTGAACAAAAGGTGCATATTTTTTCTCATTTGTCACAACATATGGCTTAGACACAGTATTTACCATCTTTACGCCTTACCTCATCTGGCATCTTCTTCCTCTCCTGTTTTTGGTGGATGATTACAGAGTGGATTGGACATTACTAAGATGATCACTTATAAGCGCAGACAGGAGGAGAAGCAGAGAAGAAGAGAGAGGAGGGCAGAACGGAGGGCAGAACGGAGAGCAAAGCGAGCAGCCAAAAGACAGGTGGAGCAACACATCAAATCTTCTGATAAAGACCACAAACTATTAATCTCGAATGATACGACCCTTGCAAGTTTATCATTATTAGAGAAATTATGCCCTTTTATGCCTTAATTATCTACGTCACTAGCACTGTTTTTGCATCAGTTGCTAGAGTATCTTTAATAGTTCTTTTCATAGTCTTGACTATTATTTAAAAATCTTTTATATTTTATCCTGGTCCAAAATGAATGAATCACTTCTATTTTTCTTTACATTGTTGGTCTCACTCATGATTTTTTATTACATTTTTTTTTTTTAAGAAAGAGGCTCTCAGAGCAGCTTCTCAGCGCTCCAAAGTGTGCGTCTTCTCGATTGAAGAGGAAGCAGGCGACTGTAATGACATGTCTGGTGTCGTCCCAGAAGAGGAGTGGAGGGACAGGGAAAACGGCACAGTCTTTGTCATGCCTGAGACCCCACGTAACAGTTGGGTGTTCCTGAAGGGCACTGATCCTGACACCACCACACTAGGGTCCATGTCAGATCTGCAGGACGGCGACATCACGACACTGGAATCCAACAGTGAGGACACACTCAGCAGGGATCTGGAACGAGTTTCCCTGGGATCACTGGGAAAATGGACCTGGAATATCCATTCCATCATCCTAGACCTTTCTCCAGCCAACTTTATCGACACTGTGGCCATCAAGACCTTAAGAAGTGTGAGTGTCAAGATCAGTCTGAATGACACTCGCAGTACAAATACTTAGTATTAAATGTGACCGCAATATAAAACATTTTCTTCCTGTCGATCATACTGTAGATATTCCACGACTTTGGAGAGATTGATGTCCATGTCTATATTGCAGGCTGTCAAAGTAAGTAGAAACAATTAATAAATTAAATTTAAAATTGAATCCTTCATTGGTGTTGGATATTTACATAATGTGCTGATGGAATATTGTAATTGTAATATTTCCACATACGTAATAAATCTAAAATTTCTAAAAGTTTCTGGTCAAGAATGGTCTAAAATAACACCCTTTTTTTTGACAAAATGGTAGAAATTCCTAAATTTTTATTTTTTATTTTTTATTTTTTTTTCTCAGTCCAGAGAATCCTAAATTCCAGTTTTAGGTTAGCCGTGGATTTCTCCTACATTTTGATCATTAACTAATTTTTCACCAAATGTCCTCAGTCTAAAATTTTGTTTGACTTCTTTTAAATAACTGCACACAGACTCTTTCTTCTGCACTGTACTGCATAATTGATTGTGACTCTAACGCTAGACGCAGTGGTGGAGCAGCTGGAGCAAGGTGGCTTTTTCACTGACATTTCCAAACAATGTCTCTTCACGTCAGTGCATGATGCAGTGCTCTACTGCCTCAAGCACCATGGTGCAGCAACTCTGCCGATTAATGATGAGACACCAGTGGTGAGCCTCTTTCTGTACATACACACTAATGTATTTAGACAGAAAAACAGAGCATGTGAGAGAGAGAGAGAGACAGAGGCTGTAATTCCAGAGATCCTACAATCCTACAGGATCTAATTACTGAATAATTCCCTGGTATTTAATGAAGAGGTCATGTACAAACATCAGAATTATACTTGACTTTGTAAATGCCTTGAGTGTTATGTAAAGGTTGTGTAGATATTGCTTTAAAGTCAGTGCAACACTGAAGAAGGGCTAACTTGTTTATTGAAGTCATTCCAAATTTACTGGTCATTGCTGTTCCTACACACCTGAGGCAGGAAGGGCATTATAATTGCTTGACTAAAGGAAGGTCAACAGTGCATACACGGGTTTATCTACAGTGTCATAGCGTAAAGGTAGTATGGTGAGATTTTCCATTCAAAAGTTGCAGATAACTTTCAAAACTTCAAAACATTTCATTAACAAATGTTGAAGAAACAAATTAATATATATTTTAAACCCTGTTATTCTGCAACCAAACAACAATCTGAAACAATGCCAAATCCACAGAGACGTAGTTCTGTTATGACCCTGATGGTAAATCCATACTCTCACATTCAGAAAGGGAAAGTTTTGAATTGACAGCAATTTTATTTGCTACTTTTAATACTGTAACTTTACTATTTAACTTTACTTATTACGTTCACGTTTTTTTAAAATAAATATTTGCACCTGACTGTAAATATGCAAATACACTGTAAATAATATTTTATAGTCAAAAGCTTCTCTAATGCATGATTCACATTTTGTCATTCCAGTGTATGGGCAGCACCAGATTCTGAGACATTAACTACAGTAAAGTATATCTGCAGCAATCATACTGTACACGCAAAAATGCACACGCACACACACAAAAATGGTGCCACCACTATAAACTGTATGAATGTGATTTTCTCTGCCTAGTGTAAAGTGACAGTGCTTCCTACCTTTGCTACTGTATTACTTGAACAGTGATGAGTGGACGAGGTTAACAGGGCTGGTCCCTGTGTTTTGAGAATTAAACCTGCTGTTTATTAGGGATACTTTTTCATGTATGGATTGGGTGTTAAAAGAAAATTGTATGTCATCTGAATTTGATTTAAATTATTGAAAAGACACATTCTTTTTTTTTAAATCTATATTTAACTTTATTATTTGAAAAATTTGTGTTCAAAGAAAATGACAGACTGCTAACATTTTGTGACTTCTGAAAACAATGCAGCAATGTTACATTTACAATAAATAACACATTAAAAGAGGTGACTTCTTGTGGTGAAATAAAATTTAAGATTAAATAAATATTAATAAATAATCACAACCCCTGTACAGAGTGTGAGTTTGTTCAAGCCTCAGTTTGGACATGCTATGATGGAACAGATGTAAGAGACAGATCATGTTAGGTGAGATGTGGTGTTTAACCATACATTCTTTACACATCTAAGATTGCTGACTGATCAACTCATGAGCACATGGTAACGGTATAACTGACTGAGGCTAAAGGCTAGACATCTGTTTTCTCCATTAATGTAAAAGCATACATGTAACAAATCTCTTTTATTCCAATGAAAACTTAAGTGAACATTCTTTCACACTCCTTAGGAGGTATTGTAGTGCATAAATATGTAAACAAATGTTATAAAATATGGCTGCATTCCCATAAATAAATAAACAAATAAATAAATACATAAATAAATAATGGTGCCTTCAGTGTTCTACAGCAATGGTTCTCAAGGTTTTTGTATCAATCTCAAGGTATGTTTTAGTTAAACTTAAAGCTGTACAGCTTCCTAATCGTTAAGTGCCCATCAAAAGAACATTAAGTCCAACATACAGGTCTTCCTCTTTCGAATTACTGAGGTCTGGAATGAACCCATTAAATAACAAATATACTAATTCTCATAAAGTAAAATAAAAATAAATAACTAAAAATCACACGCACACACTGGCTATGCTTCACGGACCTCACTAAGAGAGCCAATGTTCTACCAAGCAACAAAATATTGTCTTGTCTTTCTTTGCATAAATAATCAAGGCTCTTGTCCCTGAATTTAATCTAACATCTACAGTGTCAGTCCAGATATCTTGGGAATGGTTAGGTAAAGCTTGACTCAGTCCTGAATGTGGGACAAAGGATGTGAAATCAACATCATGCAAATACATTATTAGTTACTTATACTACTTAAGGACCTGTGTCTCTCTAGATGCGTGTGTGTTTGTATGCATGCGCATTTGGGAGTGTGCTCATGTTCTGTATCTGCTGTGTAGTGCTATAAATTAGATTTGTTTGAAAATCATTTATGTTCTGACGTAATTCCTGCTCCAACGGATCTCTTTGAGCGCGTGTTTTCTTTCCTAATTTTGATCACTCCAAGTAACCACTCTATCAAGCTAACTGAGGAGAACTGAGCATGCTGCTACACACTTGCACAACATCTGGAAAGGTGAACAAATAAATGGAATGTTGACAAACAGCGCCCTCCAGAAGTATTGGAACGACATGGCATTTTTTTGGCTATACCTTGAAGACATTTAGGTTTAGTAAGAAAGAGAATTTCTGCTTTCAGACGTTCAGTTTTCATTTCCTGAATTGTTCAGTTCCTGACCATTTAGACGAATTGAACAACATAGAACATGGCACCTTTAGTAGCAGACAACCAAAAGCAACAGATGCACTTAAAGTAAATAACACTTAATATCTGGTTGCCTTAATATCCCTTGCTTGCAGTAAATACATCAAGCCAGTAACCCACTGACCACCAAACTGTTGTTTTTTTCTGTGATACTTTTCTTGGTTTGTACTGCAGCTTATTTTATTGCTGGGTGACTTCCCCTTCACTCTCTTCCTTAGGATGTGAAATGCATTCTCAATTGGGATAAGATCTGGCGATTGACTTAGCAATCCTAAAACGTTCAACTTTCTTCCCATGATGAAGTGCTTTGTTGTGTTAGAAGCAGGTTTTGGCTCAAAGTTTCTCCTAATTGGATTGGAAGCACTTTCATGTAAATTGTCTGACAATGTTTTTGTAGACTTCTGAGCTACAATTCAATTTATTCTTACCATTATGAGTTACATCATCAATAAAGATTATTGTGCCTGTTCCAGAAGCAGCCATGCAAGCCCAAGTCAAGACAACCATGCTTGATGAGCTCATGTTTTGGATCATGAGCAGATAATTTTTTTCCCCTCACACTTTGGCCTTTACATCAATTTAGTAGAGGTTCATTTTGGTTCCAGAACATTTGTGGATCTTCCATGTATTTCTTTGCAATTTCCAACCTGATCTTTCAGTTCTTCTTACTGATGAGGGGTTTGTTCTTCACTTCAACGATTCTGTCATGAACTGCTGTTTTCTTCCTTGGCCAACCTGTTTGATGTATTTATACCCCTTAATAGGGTAAAAATAGATCCATTCCAAGATATAGTACTGGCAATGTCCAGTGCTTGTGCAGTGGATTCGAATAATTTTTCCTCTGGGGAAAACACAAACATCCCACAAACATCTCTCCGGTCTCAGTGTTGATTTATACTTAAAGAAATAGTCTCATACTGTAGGTGAAACTTAGGGATCAAACCAAAAACACATTCAGACCTATCGTTTAAACCAAATCTATCAATCACATGTTCCAATAACTTGAATATGTGAAATTAATGAAAAATGGAAATGTAACCTGAAATTCCCAAATCCTCAGAGTATAGCAAGAACTAAAGTGCCATTCCAAAACTTTCAGAGGGGACTTGGTCACTCAAAAAGATCATTAGTGTTTCAAACAGATTTAAAATATATGATGTTGTAAATCAGGACTATGAAAATTTAAGATGTTTGACCAGAAGGCTCAACTCATGGATGAGCCGTCACAGGTACAGTAAATGCTGGTGATTAATTCTTCTGAAACAATCAGCTTGAAAACTGGGTTCTACTTCTTTGTTCATTAATCATATGATCAATTTCTTCAATGCACCACAGTGCTAAACAGGTAATTTAGATTTAAACAATAAAGATTAAATGTCTCATAGGTGATGTTACGCTACAGTCAAGTTTGATGTTTATATCTCAATGTATTTTTCTATGTGCATGTAAAAGCATTAGGGGTGTAACAATACACAAAACTCCAATTCGATACGACACTTTAGATACAGCAATAATCTGCATTGTCTGTATATGTACTTATGATCTTAGGTTTCCATTTTCAATTACATTAAAATTTTATATTATAAAATGCAATAACTATATCAGTATATCTTAAGTGACACAGTGATTGTGCGATCCATTCAGAATCTTAGCAGCATATGATGAAAACAAAAGCTGTGCATTAGAATGTGCAAACAAAACCTGGCTTTGTATTTAAACAAAGCTACGTTTTTTTTTTTTTTTTGGTGACTCCCAAGTTTTTCCTCAAACTAATATGCTATACTAGTTAGCTTGCATACTGGCTTGTGAAAAAGAGTCTGGTGAATGTACTGTTTGTTAAGCAGACATATCAAAGCAAGAGCCTCATACTGAATAAAATACAAAATGCTATATTGGTACACCCCTAATAAGCGCACGCCAAAATACACAGAGTATGTGTATGTACAGGTTTATGCGGTTACACAAAGCTGGGTGTAAAAAAAGATGCAATAAGGACTTTGTCAAGGCGATGTTTGGATGACAATCATTGGGGTAAAATACGTTTGGTGAGCAATGACCCAAGTTGAAAAATGTGTCATGAAAAGAAATGTCAGAAATGAACCATTTTCTTATGTTGTGTTTCTTAAACTTCAGTGGATGCTTTGCTCAACTTCACTACCTCTCTCTCTCTCTCTGTCTGTGTGCTCATACAGATAATCTGTAATGAAACTATCAATAACATTTAATTTCTTATAATAACATAAATATTGGTGAAATAAATAAAACACTCTGTATCTGCACAGAGTACACTGTACCACATGTGCAACGATTAAAATTGTTTCCCTGTGTCCCAGTAGGCCTTTCTATTATGTGTACGTATGGCTGTTACAGTACATACTGTATGATTGTTTGTATATCTGCATGTGCATGCTCCAGCACAGTGTTTCTGTATGTGCTTGTGCATGCCTTGGTGTGTGCGTGCTACCCATGTTCATGTGTATAGAACACTACAGATACTTGTCCGTGTGTGGACCTGCAAATGCCTGTGGTCTGTACGTCTTGTTAAATACATGTATGTCGTTACAGGTCCTCGTGTGTGTCTTTGTGATGCTGCTCCTGAGATTCCGGCTGCTGAGACATGAGTTGCTCATACCGGGCTTGACGTTGGTAGTCTGGGTCAACATTGATCCAGTTGTTCGCGATCCATTTTACCCCTCGAGTAACAACACAGCCTCCATGTAGTGAGTACTCGTCCTGTTCACCCACCCAGCCTAAAAGGACACAGCACAGCACAATACTCATGCACATCCTCAGTACAGAGGTTAACAGGGAACATACTGTAATGTACATACCAATGAAATATAAATTAGGACATATTTTAGGAAACAGAATGCTTTCAACAAAACAAAATGATTAGGAAACAATATTATAAAGTTTCTTCATTCGATTATAGTATTCTTCTTTCCTTTATATTATTACTGATTAGAAAACAATAAAGCAATAAAGAAAAACAATATAGTTTAAACTAAGGTGACAAACATCTGTGTAGAATACAGCAGGGATGTTTGTGATAATTACTGAACCCTGCAAAGCAGGGTCTTTAGAAGATCTTAACATTATTAAGATGTATAGGCTGTGCAGTTGTCCTGACAAGTCCTTTCATAATTGATATGAGTTTAAAATGCATTATCCTGCTCATAAATCTAGTTAATAATTGGACTTTTTTAGGCTTCTGCAAGAAATGAGAAAACAGTGAGTGCTTCCTGAACTGTCTTTATACTGATCTTTACCAACATGTTAATTGAGATGAGATACTTAACCTGGGGTTATTTCTATTGGTCATTTAAATATGGCATACTCTTTCCAGACCACATCAATCAAAATGACTGACATGATGGATTTTGACATGAGTAAATTATAGTCATGACTAGGGTTGGGTACTAAAACCTACTAGGACCTAATCTGTGCAAAAATAAAAATTGGTGAATAATATTAAAGAACTGCTTTTTATGAAAAATAATTATTAAAAAACACTATATTAAAAGTATACATAAATATAAATAAATCCAAAACATGACAAATTTACATACTACCAAACCCAGTAACAATAATTTAAACACCAATAACAGCAAAGTAGTTGGTTATTCTAGGATTTGTTAGGGTCTCTATCTGACTGGGGCCAGGGTCGTGCACACTGCCAGCTGATGTTCACAAGCTATTAAACAAGGTTCATGCCTCTGCTTCATCCCCATTGTCCTCAAATGTTTCATTAGGTGTGAATTGTTGAAAGTCATTTGATGCATGTCATGGCTTTCAGACTCGGAATCCTTTGTAGTAAAATACAGGCACACTTTAGAACATTTTAATTTAAGACTGTTTAGCTTAGCGACCTAACGCTACCTGCTGCTGTCAGAGCAAGTGTAATTACTGCATTCATGCATCAGATGGTTTCCCGAGTTGTGCTTTTTAGTTTTAGTGAAAACAACATTAACACTAGCGTTACTATAAAGATTAGTTGGATTCGTAATATTAAAGCTTTCCGACTTTGCGTTCACATGCCTTTTCTCAGTCGGGAAATAATTTTTCACATGCAGTGAGTGTGATGATGCTTCTCACGTCCGTTTCTGAGAACCCGGAAAAAAGCTGACGAAATCTGCATTCTGATTCAGTTCTAGTACATACCAGATATATAGGTACCGGTGCCATATTAGCACCTGGTTTCAGTACCCAACCCTAGTCATTACATTACCCCACCTCCCCACATAAAACTAGTCAAATCCAACAAAACAGCCATTCTTCTTACTTACCATTTCCATCAGACAGATAGTTGTACCAGAACACTGCTTTGCCCATTGTAGGCTTCACTCTCAGATTCCCTTTATCACAGTGCTTCCTTGTGTCCAGTAAATCGACATCATCTTGTATAAGAGACTGAAATACACAAATATCCAGTTACTGCCTCAACTCCAGATCAGTGCCCTGGTTTAACATTCAACATACTGTATACAGTACATAAAAGATTTAAATCAGTGACACTCACCACTTCATCATAGGTTCTGTTGTCTGCTACTGGAAAAGTGGTTTCCCCTCCTTCCTCTACTGTGTTCAGGTAGAACAGTACAGTAATGTACCTGAAATATAAAATATATAAAGCTCTATCTTTATAAAGCATAGGAACACACATTCATAAGTACACACCTACACATATATCACGGCCCACTTTACTAGGAACACCTGTACATTTGTGCATTTATCTAATTAGCTAATCATTATATCTAAATAGCTAATCATGTGGGAACAGCACAAATTGAGTTAAAATTATACAAGCATGTATCAAGCGCTCCAGATAATATTCAGACAAACCATGAGAATGGGCAAAAAGTGTGATCTCCGTCACTTTATCCATGGCATGGTTGTTGGGACAATTTCACACACAACAGTCTTGTGGAAATGTCTTAATAAGAGCAATCAGAAGAAAATGGCCAGATTGGTTCGAGCTGCAAGGAAAGCCATAGTAACTCACACAATTACTCTTTACAACCATTTCAAGCAGAAAAGCACCTCAGCATCCATAAAACATC
Source organism: Clarias macrocephalus (assembly GCA_011419295.1). Classification (NCBI taxonomy): domain Eukaryota; kingdom Metazoa; phylum Chordata; class Actinopteri; order Siluriformes; family Clariidae; genus Clarias; species Clarias macrocephalus. The sequence goes on from JAAGKR010003071.1 coordinate 47,682, forward strand.
AACCCTTGAGGTGATGTTCCACTTCTGTCAGAACTTGTTCCACAAGTACAGAAATCTAAACATATCATGGACACAGATTCACTAAAACCATAGAGTTGAAAAAAAAAATCAGTTCTATATATCAGTATTATATTAGGTTTATTATCTCATCCAAGTTGTTATTGGCAAGCAGTTTACAATATCTCTACATGGGCAGACAAAATATATCCTGTTGAGGTGGTAATCATCTCTCTGTGATTAGGACCACAAATCAGACAAACTCTGGAGACTGTGAAATCCTGTACACTCATGTGAACATTAGCTGAAGCTTGCTATGACACGTACTTGGACAATTTTATGCCTTGTGCTTAAAGGCTGCAATTTTAAGATTAAAATTAAAGCAATTTTAAGATTAAAATTAAAGGCTGCAATTTTCATTCTTTTTCGGTCTTGTTAACTTTGAAACAGAAAATAGAGGGGCTGATGAGGAACTGACTGCATGAATAATTGTTATCTAAAAATAACCAACAATGGCATAGTGTGAAGTGGCTTAACATGAAGCCTACAGTAGATCATTCAATTCTTAAAATGTTAAATATTTTCCTAATGTTGATTATATGAATGTCCTATAACAAAACCCCTGCTTGTATTTTACTCCTTATAAACGCATTTTGCATAAACATAGTACATGGAAGACCTCATATGTAGCATACAGTCTGTAAATTAGCATATAAATTTAGTTTATGTAAAAATTTTACTTGCTCACCTGCAGGAAGTCTGGAAGGGTGAGGAAGAGTTGACAGTGAGATGAGTGTGTGTGCAGGTTGTCTCGGGATAAACTGGCCCACTGTCGTGATGAGCATGGTAATGACCACCTTGCTCATAACGCACTACCTGGAGAGGTTCGCTCAACTCCACCAATGCTGAAGGAAGCCTTGTTAACTGTGTGACCCTAAATAAAACATGATGGTATTATAAAGGAAAAAGACAGTTGATAAAGAATTACACAAACCCATAGAGGGATACCTGTTGCGGAGATCTCTGAGGACCTGGTGTGCTCCCTGACCCTGGTAGAGCCATGTGTGTCTGCTGTTCCTCACCAACTGGTTCCTGTTCACTCCCCGCTGGTGTAGAAAGCGCTGGAATGCATCACTGCTCAGCTTCCCAAACTCCTCTACACTCAAAAGACCTAAACGAACATAAATCATAGAACAATTCTCTCTTCAACTTATTTTTTTCCTAAAATGAGTACATTGATTAAAAAAAAAAAAGAATAAAAAAATTATGCTTTGGTTCTTGGTTGATCTTTTGCTATGCCATGTCCACTTGTACTGATAGCAGAAAAAAAAAAAAAAACAATCGCGTAAAGACTAAAAAGTTAAAACTTACAAACGCAGGCAAAAAAAAAAAAAGAAATCATCAGTAGCCTGCCAGTCACAAATCATGCAGTTAAAAATAAAAAAGAGCTACGGTGCATCACTGCGCTTGCAGTGTTGGATAAAAGTAAATTTAGTTATCATTCTTCAAAATTCCATTTAACTTTTTACATGTTTGTAGTGACACAATAACAACACACTATTAGCTGGTCACATAAAGATGTTTTGTGATGGTGTTCTTTTTTTTATTCTTATATTGATAATGCAGTTTTACTGTATGTATATCTTACACACTTCCAATTGTGTCTTCGCTTTAGATAATGTGTAAACTCTGTGATATCAGCCATTACAGTAAAAGTTATCTTCACATAACATAATGTACAATAAATACTTTACAGTCCTTGTGTGGTTTTTCAAAAGGCTCAATTTTTACACGGTTGAGTCACAAGAAATATGGACACAAACCTAAGAGCTATATAAACAATTAACCTTTTGGTTTTATCTGCATTATAATTAGTCTAGTATAAGGTTAGACCACAAGTATTCTTAGTCTTTACCATTACCATCCTGGTCCACTTTGAGGCCAGCGTAGATCTCCCTGAGGTTCTCGGGAGTCATCCAGATACCATCTCTCACTCTGGAATGTGTTAAAATCTGCAACAGGCACAGCAAGCAGATAACATAAACATTGCATCTGTAATGTCTACTCTATCACAAACAGGTTCAAACTGATATACACTCGTACTGACACACACCTCGTGTGGCTGAAGCTGGCCATCCCGATTGAGGTCGAGCAAATGGAAGATCTCTTCAGCACTGAGGTTGAGCTGCTGGCTGAGCTCTTCTTGTCCCTCGGGCACCATGACTTGACTTTCCACCAGGCCCTTCAGCTGAGCCAGACTCATCACCACTGCACACTCCCTCTCTGATAGGAAACCGGGAATTTCTGCACACAGACACACACACACATACAATATAACAACATTCTTATTATGGCCATGTTTGTATTGTACCAGAGAGATTGAACACCAGACACTCTAACACAAACAGGTTCTGATATTTACCAAAGAGCAGAGGCTTTAGACTGAGGGTCTTCATCTCATGTACTTTTCCTGGCACCAGAGACACTTTTTGCACATGACCAACCTTAAAGAAAACAACTGCTTCATGAGTAATATTTATAAATACTCTAGTTGATATTTACTTTCAAAATACTGTACATGTACATACATAGTTTGCTATAATGAAAAACACAAAATCACAGCACGGTCATAGGACTATATAATGTAATACTGTACACAAGTGTGAAAAAAACAGTAAAAAGGAGTATAAACAATAAAAAATAGCATAACTTGGCAAGAGAAAAGAAAACATTAAAAACTGATGCACAATGAATTTCTTATTTTCTTGCAGTATGCTGATTAGTTTGCACCAAGGTTATTAAATCTAATAACCTGGGTTACATTCAGGAATCATCTGCACAACTCACCCCCCACATTTTACCCATCAGACTACAACAAAATTATAATCATAGTGTGACAGGTTTCCAGTGGGAGGCACTGCTGCCTCACTGCTCTGTGTGGAGTTTTTGTGTATGTTTCATGTCCATGTAGGTTTCCCCTCACCTCCCAAAAACATCCTGGTTTGGATTTGCCTGTCTACATTGTCTGTGAATGAGTGCAGAAGAGTGTGTATGTTGGCATGAATGGTGCCCTGTATTGAACCAGCATCCAGCTTTACATCTACTGTGGATGGGATAAGCTCCATAATCCACATGACTCTGACCAGTAAAAAGAGATTACTGAAGATGAATGAACAAACAATAAAACAATGAAATGTTATACCTTCACAGAACATTAATACACTATATTATTTAGTGCTCTCTTATTTTCTTGCAGGGTCATTACTCATGGTGAAAAGGTACACAGAGGAAACATCCGGGTTTATTCAGGGTGCAGGTTCCCGGTCCTGGTCCTGAAATAAACCTCCATTCTGTACATTTAAGCACTTTCCCTATTGTCATTTTTGGCTAAAAAGTGTGTACCTTTGCACTTTAAAATCTGTATCATCCACAAGTATCATGCTCAAGCTAATGAACAATGGGTGAATTATTTTAAGTCAGAGCATTCCATGCAATATATAATACCACTCGTAGCACTTTGTCGGTTATCACATCTCTTTGCAGAAATCAGCAGACCCTCACAAAGTACAGTACGTAGAACTATATTTAGTTGACCTTATCTGTGGTCTTTTCCATGGCTTTATGTGGGTTCACCATATCTTAGTGCTTCGTTGAGCAGGCTTGTGCGTTACACCCTGGAAAGGGTGCCAATCCATTGCAGGACACACACACATACTGGGTAATTTGGGGAGGTCAAAATAGGGAGGAAACCAGATTACCCAGAGAAAACCCACCAAGCACAGTTTTGCATGATGCTGTGACAAAATCTGGCAGGACAAGGCGAGTTTCGGGTCCTTCAATGTATGTAGTGTTAAGATATTATTGAAAGAGCAAGTTCTGACCAATATACAGAGAAAACCATTCACATATTTACGAATCAGCCAAAAAAAATTATATACGCCTCTCCTGTGACGGTCACATGACAGCTTCAAGGATGGTGTGACTACTGACATCTTTAGAGGAAACATAACACCACACATTGGCGCCATAATTCAATCCGAGGTTAAAAAAGGGCATAGATAACAACTGCTAAAATGTGTATAATTTTTTTTTGCCTGACTCTATAAATATCCTTCTTATTTTTATGGACATTGCCTGTTTATACCCATTTTCCACTTCATTGCATTATTCATTATATACTCTGTACATATTTCTATCTACACCTTCTTTTCTATCTATCTATCTATCTGAATGCCATAGGAGTTCCCCAGGATCACGGTTAGAATTCAAGGACATCTGCGTACTTAAATCCTATTTGAAAACCATCATTCACAAATCACAAATCACGTTCCAGCGGGATATAAACCGCTGAAACATACAGTAAGATTAAACATTGAAAATGATTGTTATACACTCATCAGAAAGCAATGTGGTGTGATACAGAGAAACAGATGCTGACCCGTATTCCCTCGATGCGCGGCAGGTGAGTGTGAGGAAAGTGAGGCTGAGGAGGAGTGTGAGGAGTGTGTGTGTGAGGAGTGTGTGTGTGAGGAGCAGGATGCCCCTTGTCCTCAGGAGGAGTGATCCGGCTGCCGAAATCCCTGCTGGAGGAGGAAGCGCTCGCGTCCGAGCCGGTGTTGTAATGCACATACAGCAGCAGGGCGATGACATTGAGGATGTAGACGTGGAAGAAAACCATGACCACTACAAAGTATGACCGAGAACAGACGTTGTTCTTCTGTACCGGGAATCGCTCTCGGTGTGACAGCGGCGGCGGAGGGAACGATGAGGTCCTCCCGTCCTCCTCCATATGTCCCTCAGATTCCGTCATTCTGGCTATTTAGATTTTTTTTGTTAAACTCCTTAAAAACCGGCTCGGATGAGCGGATCGTGTTTTCCCCTGGGAAGCTCGGCGAAATGCTCACGCGTGAAAACATAACATACGTCACGGGTCAACGTTTAACTAACTAACCAGGCTCGTCACGTCGGGTGTAAACATAGAGACGCGCATTTTCAATCAGCTAGTATTTGACTAGTTAGCCACGCAGCTAACCCGATCTGGAAGCTTAACTCGGCAGCAGCACCTCGGTGTTTACGCAGCGCACGAGCTCATCGCGGCGTCGCTACAGTAACGGCGGCACTGCGCAGCTCCGTGTCAGGGTGTTTATATCCAGCCATGATGGTTTTATTGAGGTTATTCCTTTTAACACGTTCCACTGTGCAACTTAAGACATCTGGACGAGTGTTTTCGCTACTGTTTCCGGCTCGTAACGACCTTTACAGCTGACCCTGGCGCAAAGAAACCCTTCCTGGACACGCGCCGCCATTGCTTTTAGGTTTGACAGCTGCCGCTTCTGCGACTGCGCAAAGAAAAGGGGGTATTGGGGACACCTGCTGGTGCAGTTACATAACTCTAACCGATTACAGTTTGAATGGAAACAAAATTTAAAGATCTATTCGCTCATTATATTTAACATCAAAGATTTACAACAAATGTTTTTTTTTTTTACTGAAAACAAAATCGATGCTTTAAATACTTATTTACTTATTTACTTAAAACAATCTGTATAACATGACAAATGCAAAAACCGTTACTTGGGTGTTTCCAGTTTTAAGGCCGTGACATTTGGACTCACATTGGTAAACAAAAAAAGCATCGGAGCATGGACAAGCTTAATATAAGAAAATTCATTTAAATACTGTTTTTAGTGTAAAATCTTTAGCTAGGTGTCACGGTGGCGTTTGCTTGTTCTCCCCATGCTTGGTGGGTTTCCTCCAGGTACTCTGGTTTTCTCCCACAGTCCAAAGACATGCAGATTAGGTTAATTGGTGCTCCTAAATTGTCTGTAGCTCATGTGTGCGCTTCGATGGATTGTCACCCCATCCATGGTGTACCCACCTTGTGCTCTATGTCTGCTGGGATAGGCTTCAGGCTTCCCTTGACACTCTGCAGGACAGGGTGGTATAGACGGTGAGTGAGTAAGTGAGTGAGAGTTTGAGCCTTCAGGTAAAACAACCAAATCTTTTAACGTTATATAATCATTTACATCCTGAAAATGCATTTTGCATCAGATCATGGATGTGATGGATGCACTTGAACACAAAAAGGGCATTTTTGGAATAAATGAATTAGGATAAACTGGCATTATGGATGTGATATGGCTCAATCAGTCAAGAATTATATATTTGTATTTGTACTGAAAAAAAATCTATAATTATCCATAGTTATCAGCTCTGGGTTGTGATGTAAATCAAGAATAATCAAGATAAACATCTGAACAGGGATTCAAAATGTTACCTTCAGCTAATGACTCGTTTCTTCTTAACTTCCTTTCAACATTTGGCTGGAACTTACAGTATTTGCAGTGTGTCTAAAATAGAAGCATTTAAGATGGTTTCAGATTATGGACAAAGTGCGTACAAGGGCTTGAAATAATTAAAAGCATTCTTGCCCTATGTTCATGTGATGGCTACATTTAATATGTCTTATAAGAATGTGGAGAAGAAGCTTAGATCAGATTGGACAAAGAAAAGATCCAACAAAATTGTCAGAAAAGAGATTAATAATATTTTATATTATGCATAAATTTAATCAAGCAAATAATGGAAAACTATGTATGTTCATGAGTACCAGCCCAACTTTATACTGCAAGAAAAGAAGCCATACTGTAATTATTGAGTTTAATGTGTTGAATTTGTCATCTAGGTTGATTAGTGATCCTTTGTTTAGAACAGAGATATCTATAGTGTCTAAGTGTGGATCTAAATATGGGGCTTCATGTAAGCTAGTGGCATTGAAACATTAACCATTTTTCTAGCAAAATACAATTGGACAAAACAAACAGAGACATCAGATCATAATTGGATCATCATCTTTTATTGGTGTAGGCCCACTTCAGTTACTGAGTAGAATTTTGCATGCAACTCATATTATATGAGTTTACGCTCATCTGTGCTCTTCTATGCAATCCATATTCACTCTTGAGCTTCTTTACCCTGCAAAAACAACAACAACAACATATATATATCATTATAAATAATTAATTCATCCATTCATCATTCAATCATTTATTTCTCCAAGCATAAAAAGTTCCTACCCTTCCTAATTCACGGCTCTTGACCCGGAGCTTGTTGACCTGCGACTCAGCAATGTCAGCTCTCTCCTGAGCTTCCTCCAGTTCATGCTGCACCTTCCTAAATCTTGACAGATGAGTGTTGGCCTGCTCCTCCTGTAAACAGATTCAGTAGTTTCTTTCATTCAGTCATATCTACAAAGTGCAGACTAATTTCCATGTTACTTTTACTGTATGTTGCTGTGTAGTAGTTATATTTTTGGTTGTATATTGAAATTATGTTGTAAACCATGAACCTATAACAAACATATTGTTTTTTTTAAACAAATAAATGTTAAATATGTTACAGTATAATATATCATGTAAGTCAACCTTCATCAGAGATGGATTTATCCCCCCTACTTGAAATCCAAATATGTTGCCATATGCACAAATCCTAAAGATTACTCACAGATTCCTCAGACTGTCTCTTGTAGGCCTTCACTTTCAGCTGCAGTTTGTCCACCAGATCCTGCAGTCTGGTTACATTCTTCTTATCCTCTTCAGTCTTTGTGGGAGCAATTAAATGTGTAAAGTAAATATTTGTGTTACTAAAATACGAAAAAAAATTGAACAACAGACTATCAAGAACATTAGGAATAAGATGGAGTAAGAAGTTGCGGCAGGTAAGTGCTGCTTTGTAAGTGATCGTGCTATCACTGCTTTGTAAGTGATAGTGACAAAATTGTATAGGTTGATGTAGTACCTGGTAAGTAAGTTCTTTCACTCTCCTCTCATATTTGCGGACACCTTTTATAGCCTCAGCTGCACGCCTCTGCTCACCTTCAACTTCATTTTCCAGCTCACGGACCTGAAGAATTGGCATCAATTTAAATATGCATGATCCAGAAATAAATTCAGACATGGGTAATAAGTATTTACTATTATGATTATTACTATTATGGTCTTAAAAACAATTTAATCCAACTTTATCAAAATGGCTTTCATAACAATTCTATCTACTGCCCACTAGAGTTTGAACAGTTGCATACATTTATGTATTTCATATACTTTATATACATGCGCAGAACTACGGTGCATTATTATACATACTCTAGCCTCCAGTTTCTGGATTTGCTTCTTTCCACCCTTCATGGCGATACTCTCAGCCTCATCCAAGCGGTGCTGAAGATCCTTTACTGTGATCTCTAGGTTCTTCTTCATCCTCTCCAAGTGAGCACTGGTGTCCTGCTCCTTCTTCAGTTCCTCTGCCATCATGGCAGCCTGCAATTATTATTTTTTTAGACGGTTAACCTTAAAATGCAAGCATTGCATTCGTTTTTTTTGTTGTTTTTATTGTATTATTTTTATATCAAATTTATATATAAGTCATATATAAGTGCTGCTTTGTAATTGATAGTGGCCTAAGCTATTTGTGAACAGCCATGCATTAACCATACATGTACAATCATGCTGGTACAAAGCTTCAGTGTACAGTTTGCTGAAATATTACAAGTGGAATCCATTTGCTGTGGAGTGCACTATTTTACTCACATCAGTGATAGCTTTCTTGGCCTTTTCTTCAGCATTGCGTGCTTCCTGGACAATGTCTTCCGTTTCACCCTGAATCTGCACAAGATCAGCCTCCAGCTTCTTTTTGGTGTTAATAAGGCTGGTATTCTAAATAGGAGGAAATGATTAGGTTTTATTAAAGAACAAATTATTAAGTCTTAATGCAAAATGTACAGTATACGAATCATTTTTCTTACCTGAGAATGAAGCAGAGTCACACGCTCACTGGCATCCACCAGCTCCTGTTCAGCCACTTTGCGGCCTCTCTCCGTTTGCTCCAGAGCAGCTCTAAGTTCCTCAATCTCTGCCAGCATCAGGTTGTTTCTGCGCTCCACTATGGCGACCTGCTCCTTCATGTCTTCCTGTACTCGAAGAGCCTCATCAAGATGCAGTTGTGCATCCTGGAAAAAAAACAGTGATTTTTTTTTCGTTACAATCAGACAGCTTTAAGATTTAGTGTTTCAGTTTGTAAACCAACCTTAAGCTGTCCTTGGACGTTTCTGAGTTGTTTCTGGGCTTCAGAAGCCTGGCGATTGGCATGACTTAGCTGGATCTCCATCTCATTAAGATCACCCTCCATCTTCTTCTTGATTCTGAGAGCATCATTTCTGCTTCGGATCTCAGCGTCCAGAGTGCTCTGCATGGATTCAATCACCCTCTGGCTGTTTCTCTTGATCTGCTCCATCTCCTCATCTTTCTCGGCCAACCTTCTGTCAATCTCGCTCTTCACTTGGGTGAGTTCCAGCTGGATGCGAACGATCTTGGATTCCTCATGCTCCAGTGTGGCCTGAAACATTGAGTGAAAAGAATTTCAACAATCCTCGTCACAGAATAAATAGTGTATTATTAACTTCTGAAGCCTGTGTATATGAAACATACCTCAGCTTCCTCGAGAGCTGTTTGGATTTCTGATTTCTCACACTCCACGGTCTTCTTTCCCTTTTCCAGCTCATGAATAGTTTTTCCAGTCTCACCGAGTTGCTCTGTTAAATCTGAGATCTCCTCTGTATGGACACAAGTACATACAATCTAACCTTCTATAGTTTGGCATGGTCATAGCATTATTTTGCAGGAGAGGTATACACTTACGCTGAAGGTTTTTATTCTCCCGCTTCAGAGTCTCCAGCTGGTCTAGAGCTTCTTCATAGGAATTCTTCAACTTGAAAAGCTCTGTGCTAAGAGTGCGTGCCTCTTTCTGTGCTCCCTCCAGCTCTGCTTGACTTTCCTCAAATTTTTGCTTCCATTCAGCCAAGATCTTAAAATAATCAAGACCAATAGTTACCGTATATTTTAGCTTATGTTTTAACTGTGGTGGAAGTTTAACTTTACAAATACAAGCTTGCTAATTAGATATACAATGTACTTGTCATGTGTTCCATTTTAGATATCTGTGGTCAGATAGATATCATTGTTACTCAGCAAGTGCATTGTTACTCAGCAAGTGCATATTACCTTGTCGAAGTTTCTTTGCTTCTTGTCTAGGTTGGCTGCGAGTGAGTTAGCTCTCTCTACATCAATCATTAGGTCCTCCACTTCATTCTGTAATCTCTGTTTTGTCTTTTCCAGTGAGGCACACTTAGAATTCACAGCTTCAATGGACTCCTCAGCGTCTTGCAAGCGCTGGGCGAGCTTTTTCCTTAAAACAAGTGCCACTATACTATGACATGATGTTCTTTTTTTTAAATGTTGAATAATTATGATAAGAAAGCTATTTACTTTGCCTCCTCAAGTTCCTCAGTGCGCTGAATGGCATCGGTTTCATATTTGGTTCTCCACTGAGCTACCTCGCTGTTTGCCTTTGACAATGCACGTTGTAACTCAGCTTTGGCTTCCTGCTCTTCTTCAAACTGTTCTCTAAGAAGATCACAGTCATGGCGAGCTGACTGCAAACCATGGGCCAGGGCATTCTTTGCCTTAAAGGTGCATGAAAAACGATAAAATTTATTCTTGGATAAATCTTTTTTAAATTAATTTGAATTTTTTAAAGTTATTGTTGAGATATTAAAACTTACCTTGACCTCTTCTTCAACATGCCTTTTCAGCTCCTCAATCTGCTGTGTATAAGCTTGTTTGCTTCGAGTCAGCTGAGAAACGAGAGCTTCTTTCTCTTCCAGTTGGCGCCCCATTTCACCTATTGCAGAAATTACAATATAATTTTCACGGGGCAATCTTATAGGTATACTTTATTCTTTAATGAGGTCTTCTGCTGTCTTGGTTTATTCAGATTATTTACCATTTTCTGTCTGAAGGCGTGCTTTGTAGGTTCCAAGGTCATTCAGCTGACGAACTTGCTCCTCATTCTTGGTCTTGAACTCACTCATTTGATCTTCCAGGGTACGGCACATCTTTTCAAGATTAGCCTGTCAAAATAGGCCCAATGACGTGTTTTAATGTTTTATTACTCATGTAGCACAGCGCCTCACAGTGTGGATTGATAATCTGTTTACCTTTGCTTTGGCAACAGCTTCCATGTTGCTAGTCAGATCATCAATCTCCATTTTGAACTCACTCTTCTCTTTTTCCAGCTTCTGCTTGACTCTCTGAAGGTTGTCAATCTGCTCCCCAAGCTCCGCCACACTGTCAGCATGCTTCTTACGGAGAGCTGCAGAAGTGGCTTCATGCTGCAGGGTGGATTCCTCAAGATCACGACGCAGCTTTTGGAACTCAGCCTCACGTTTCTTGTTCATCTCAATCTGGGCAGAAGTGGCTCCTCCGGCTTCCTCAAGTCTCTCACTGATCTCTTCCAGTTCTCTGGAGAGATCAGCTCTCTGCTTTTCAACCTTAGCACGGGCGGCACGCTCTGCTTCAATCTCCTCCTCAAGCTCCTCAATACGTGCCTGTGAGGAATATATTATACTGTGATGATCTTGTACAACATTTATTTGCACAAAATAATAAGAGAGAATGACAAAGTTTAAAAAGTTTAGAATGACCTGGAGTTCTTTAATCTTCTTCTGAAACTGTGCTCCAAGAGACTGCTCATCCTCAATCCTGCTAAGAAGCTGGCTTGTTTCAAATTCCTTCCTATTGGTCATAAAAAATAATTAGTTCAGAGATGAGCATTTGGAAATAAGAATCTCACTTATTTGATATATTATAATATATTATATTTAGTGAACACTATCATGGTCTTCAAACTCTCACTTTTTAATCTTTTCATCTGACTGTTGCTTATCATTTTCCAGATCCATTATGGATTCCTGGGCCAGTTTGAGGTCTCCCTCAAGCTTTCTCTTAGCTCGTTCAAGATCCATACGTAGCTTCTTCTCTTGTTCGAGAGAGCCTTCAAGCTTTTGTTGGCAAATAATGAATTAGGATACAGATCAAGCACATAGTTAATAATATATGATTGTTATATAAAATAGATTTTCGTCTGAGAACCTTACATCATCTACTTGTTGTTCCAGCTTAACTTTGGCTTTAGTCAGAGTATTGACTTTGTCTTCCTCTGCTTGGAGATCATCAAGAGTTTGCTGATGTGCCTCTTGAAGAGCTTTCTTTTCCTTTGTCAACTTCACAATGGTCTCATCTAGAGATGCCATTTCTTCAGTAAGATTTTTGACCTGAAAAGACACTTACATAAGCACTGGTGGATGTCATGTTATCAAATGATAAATGCCTTATCGCTAGAATAGAGACCTTGTTCTCAATAGCATGCTTCTCCTTCTCCACTTTAGCCAGAGTTAGCTCCAAGTCATCAATGTCTTTTTTCAGCTCAGAACACTCATCCTCCAGTTTTCTTTTCTTGCCAGTCAGTTCAGCATTCATTTCCTCCTCGTCCTCCAGTCTCTCAGTTACCTCTTTTAGTTTGGCTTCGAGCTGGATCTTGCTTTTGATCAGCCCCTCACACCTCTCCTCAGCATCTGAGAGATTTTCAACCTCCTAGAATTGGAGGTGATGAAATGATTTACATAACGCACACTTTTTACTACAAATAAATTCTAATTGAAAAAAAAAATTAAAACTTCATTTGATGTTAAAGAAAAGCCTGAAAACTTACTGCAGCTACTTGTAACTGCAGGTCATTTTTCTCCTGCAGTAGAGAAACCATTTTTTCCTCAAGCTCTTTCTTCTTTGCTAGAGCTTTGGCCAGATCCTCTTTCATTTTCTCAAAATTTTCCTTCATGGCAGCCATTTCCTTCTCAGTCTCTGCACTCTTCAGAAGAGGTTTGATCTTGAAATACAGCTTCATCCATGGCCAGTGTTTAACATTCATGAATGAGCGGATGTTGTATTGGATGGAGAAGATAGATTCTCTGTTACAGAATTCTTTGGTCAGTATTTTGTAGTAATAATGACTTTAACCCGAAACAAACATATTTTTAAAAGCCCTAAAATATAATACCTTCTCTCCATCATCTTGACAAACTCTCTCCTCATAAGGAAACCTCGGCACAGAGCTTGAGTCATGGTTACCAGAATAGCAAGCTTTTCATCTCGCATCTCCTCAAGGAGACCCAACAGCCCAGCTTTGAAGAATACCTGCGATATTATTATTATTTATTTATGTATTTTTTAAAAGTATTTATACACAATTTTCTAGTGAATGCTACTAAAAAGCTAGCTGCTAGCTTTGCTACAATTTTTTTTTTTTACCTTGGTATGCCCAAACTTGTACTGGGTATGATCCACATCAATGGAACCGAGAAGCTTCTCTGAAGCTTTCTTGTTGTCAATGAACTGCCCCTCTGGGATGACACTGGCATTCAATACTTTGTATCTAAGAGACAGGAAGCCTCATTAACTTAGATGGTAGTTTGATATTCACATGTGCGAATACTGTGAACTATCTGTGATTACAAATTGCTCTGTTTTACTTGAATGTTATGTAGAAAATACCTCTGCTTAAAGTCACCATAGAGGATTCTGCTGGGGAAACCCTTTCTGCAGATTCTGATACCCTCCAGCACACCATTACAGCGCAACTGGTGGATTACCAGAAAATTCTCCATCAAGCCTACAGATGTGACAAAAAAAGGATTAAAAATCAGGGAATTTTATTATACTGAGGTTTGGCTTGCTCAGTCGAATTTCTGGGCAATGCTTGTCTTCACTGTATGAGGGTGGATACACTTTAGGAATGAAAATGTGATTTATACGAACCTGGTGTCTTGGACTCATTTGGAATAATGCAACGTACAAAGTGTGGATGAGTGCTTCTTAAATTGGTCATAAGCTTGCCCAGGTTTTCCTGTTGGATTGGAAAACAACCATGTAAACATCCTTCCATCCTTTCCAGGCTTTATGGTTCACTGCTTAAGATTAGCATTAGAAGGAACGCAGAGACAATATTTTACCCGAAAGAGTGCAGACACAGTCTGGAAGGAGCCACCCTTCTTCTTTCCCGCTTTTTTGCCACCTTCAGCTATTGATTCAACATACCAATTATTTTGCTTTGAATCAGCAATTCTATCAAACTGAACAATTATTCTGATACTACAAATAGAATGACAACACACCTTCAGAACCGGCATGAGAAGCAAACAGAGTTTGCAACAGTTTAACTGATGACTTCTGGTACAGCTGAACAACAGAGTCATTCAGGGGGTCCTTATTTTTTTCCAGCCAGCCTACAATGTTGTAGTCTACTGTGCCGGCATAGTGCACCAGGGAGAAGTGAGCCTCTGGCTTGCCTTTGACAGGTTTTGGCTTCTGGAAGCATGTACTTTTACCAAGGTGTTGGTCATACAACTTGTTCTTGAATGTCAAGTCTGTGGCCTTGGGGAACATACACTCTTCTTCAAGGATGGAGAAAATACCCATTGGCTGCGTGTAAGAGCACAATTTTAGCATATTTTTAATCCAAGAGAAGGGCAAATAATAACGTTGTTCACCTACCAAAAACTATTAAAACTACTTATTCCTTACCTTCTCAATAAGCTCAATGCAGGCCGCCAAGTCCATACCAAAGTCAATAAACTCCCAGTCAATTCCTTCTTTCTTGTATTCCTCTTGTTCCAGCACAAACATGTGGTGGTTGAAAAACTGTTGCAGTTTCTCATTGGTGAAGTTGATGCACAGCTGTTCCAAACTGTTGAACTGTTAAATAAAACAGATGAATTACTTTTCCACTATTCTTTCATGGATGGAAATATATTTATCTTAGTGCCTAATTTACTTACATCGAAAATTTCAAACCCAGCAATATCCAGCACCCCAATGAAGAACTGCCGTGGCTGTTTGGTATCCAACATCTCGTTGATACGAACAACCATCCACAAGAACATCTTCTCATAGATCGCCTTACTCAGAGCATTGGTAGAATTGTTGACCTGATAAATGAATTATTTTAAAATGTAAAACTAATTTTAATGGTGGAAAATCATAACTGTACATTTTCTCAGTCCCTGAGACGGTCTCATTACCTGTGGCACAGTCTGCCCTTTGGTCACAAACTCATTCCCAACCTTGACTCTTGGAAAGCACAAAGCTTTCAGCATGTCAGCTGAATTCAGGCCAATGAGGTAAGCAATTTTATCGGCCACTGAAGAAATAAAGTTTATATAGATTTATAAACTGAAAGAGCTACAAAGCCACTTTTCATTTCAAGCTAACAATTTTTGATATTCCAAATTCAAGCTAACAATTTTTGATATTCCAAACAAAAAGATTTCCAAAAATCTTTTCCCGTTATTTTTTACCTAAAAACAATAGAAATCAATATGGTCCACACCACATTAGTGTAACATAAAAATGATAAAAGTCCTGTTTCTCTGAATGATCAGAATTTGAATTGATGTCACACTTACCCTCCGTTCCATCTGGCTCGGCCTGCTCTTCTCTTTGCTTCTGCTTAAATTTCATGTTCCCATGATGCATCACAGCTCCTGTCAGCTTATAAATGCCTATTTTCTCCTCTGCAGTGAAGCCCAAGATGTCAATAGCAGTCTGAGAAACGAGAAAAACACTTAATTTACATGTGACATATCAGTCGTCAGGCACAAAGGCAACCTTGAGTAGAAAGAACAATTATGGCTAATTTTATAAATCATGTTAAATTTTAGAGATTACTTCTGTATGAACAAATGTTCTTACATCCGTGGCAATGAATTCTTCCACATCGTTGATGCTTTTGACTGTGATCTCTCCCTGGCTGATCATTGGATAGTCATATGGGTTAGTGGTGATCAGCAGAGCCTCTGCAGAAATAAAAAATATATATACAATGCTCCATGCAGTACACATTTGCTTTCCTTGTGTGCACACCACACTATCAGTTTAAAACCAACGTATGAATCCATTACCCAACAGTTCAGGCTTGTGCCCGGTTGTGAGCTGGTAGAAAATATGGTAGCTCCTCTCAGCTGACAGCTGGAAAGTTACTCTTGACTTTTCCAGCAGATCTGTTTATATAGGGCAAATGCTACTTAGTTATGAGGAGATATATGTTAAGTATACAGTATATTTCTATTATAATATAATAAAAATAACTCACAAGTTTCAATATCAGCTGAGGCCAACTTTCCAGTTGAGCCAAAATGGATTCTGATGAATTTACCCTATAACAGAACATAAAATGGTAAATAGTATGCATGATGCAAAATACTGTCTTTATGGGGAAAAAAACATTTTCAAACCAACCAAACAAAAAATCTTACAAAGCGAGAGGAGTTGTCATTCCTCACAGTTTTGGCGTTACCATAAGCTTCCAGCAGAGGGTTAGCTGCAATGATTTGATCTTCGAGCGATCCCTGAAGGTTAAACATTTTTATTAAATGATAACAAGCATTCCTTTATTAAGTATACAGCTTAGACTACAAACAGCATTTCACTTTTTCACCAACCTGCATTTTTCCAGGAACAGGTTCTGCCTTCTTCTGTCCAGACACTGCGATTGTCGCAAAGTACTGAATGACCCTTTTGGTGTTTACAGTCTTTCCTGCACCAGATTCTCCACTGAAAACCAGTTCAGAACTTACAGTTATAAGCTATAACAGTTCCTCTTGTAATCCCTAAAGCATAATTCAAATATATTCAAGTTAAAAAACAACAACAACAAAAACACTTCCACTGTTTTTTACTTAATTCTCAAAACACTAGTCTATTAGAATAAGTTAATAAAACATGATCGAAGCAAAGTATATCACTATTACGTCAATATTCATTGCGGTTATGGTGGCCCAGAGCCCATTTACATGGGTTAGCAGAGGAAAGTATACTCATTCAAATTAGTGCATAGGCATAAACTTTGTATAGTATTATTTTTAAAATGATGCTCCCGGGAAGCTCTTGAACCATATAATTAACTGTCAGGTACCACAGTTTATTAAGCTCTGTGGCCAGTTTTTATATTGCCACTGCATTTCAGGACTTACGTGATCAGGATTGACTGGTTCTCACGATCTGGAAAAAAAATTTGCATGTTAATATATTTACTAAGAACATAACTGATTAATTATATCTGTAGACTATTGAAACTTTCATACCGGTGAGCATGAACTGATAGGCATTGTCAGAGATGGAGAAGATGTGAGGAGGGGCCTCAATTCTCTTTTTGCCCCTGTAAGCCGTTACTACGATACTGTCATACACTGGGAGCCATTTATAGGGGTTTACAGTGACACAGAACAACCCGGAGTAGGTCTGTAAAGGGGAAGAGATTAAGTGCTAAATGTAATCGATATTTGTAAATACTATTAACATAAATACTATTAACATAAGTTACTATTCAGGTAAGGTATGTTAATCTTTTGAACCCCAACAAAAAGAATTGGAAGTTAAAGTGGCTAACATTTTTTCTGTATTTGTGCACTCACATAAATCATCCATGCTGCATAACGCTCTTTGAGGTTGTACAGCACAGCAGGCTCATTGAGGTGGGTCATCATAGCCATGTCCTCAATCTTATCAAACTTTGGAGGATTCATAGGGAAGATGTCATCTTCCTTCACTGTCAAGGTCTGCAGTGAAATAAAAGCAATTAATTATAACTGACATTAATATCAGGCATAAAACATTAATGATTTTTTTTTCCCTCACCTTGCCACACAGAGTTTTGACGGTGGCTTTGCCACCATCTCTGCTCTGGAGGACCCCTTTGAGGTACATCTCAGCCGGTTCAGACACAAAATACGCTGTTTTGGCATCAAATGGTAAGTTCTGTGCTTCCAGCCTTTCTCGCTCTGGCTTCCGGAGGAATATGGCCGCCGAGCCAAAGCACTCCATCTCCGGATCCGAACTCATGGTGACACCTTACTGGAGAGAACATTACCCATTTCACTTTTTGGTGCTCCTTCTGTCTGATCATGTAACATATTTTGTTTAATTGAGTAATATTAAGAATATCAATATAATTATATAATGAATTTGATACTAGACATTTACTTTCATGTGCTATATACAGTAGTTTTGGAAATGTAGTTATTGAGCAAATTCTGAAACTTGTAATCTGAAAATCCTTGTGATCTTTGTACAGTAAATAAATTCTATACTGATGTAATAAAAAAAAAAAAGAAAGTAAAACACAAACATGATGCTTGTCTATTTACCCTGGTTGCTGCCTCTCAGAAAGTTCAGAGATGTTGGTTTTGGGGCTGCTGTGCGATTCTGTGAATGACAGCAAAATTTGAGTATTATATTGTCAATCATTATTTTAGAATATGGTTTTTGCTTTTGTTTTGTTTTCATGTTCTTGTACAGAAGAAACAACTGTAAGCCACTCACCTTTGTTGGGTGCCTGCGTGTCCGACGAGTATTCTCCAGCTGACTCTTATATAGACTTTTTAATGTGTCGTCACCATATCTGAGCCTCTCAATTTGGTCATGAATTTTTACTTTGTCCACTAATGTTTGCCTTCCTTAGACAGCATCTCATGACCACACCAGTGTCTTATTTTTATCCTGTGATGAACCGATGCCATCTTATGAGCACAGTGGTGTTGTTTTAGCACATAATGGATATAAATAATTAATCAAAACATCTTTGTTGTTTACATGATTTAATTTAAAATCAGGGGCATTGTTGTTGCTTATATTATTATTATTATTATTATTATTATTATTATTATTATTATTATTGTTGTTGTTGTTGTTGTTATTATTATTATCTATATTGTTCAAGTACTATTGATTCACATATAGTGAATATAGTTATATTTCTGCCCATTTTTTTTATGGAAAAAAGTTTTTTTGTCTTTGGCTTTCACTAAAGGATAATCATAAAAGACTCAAGGTCGGATAGCTGAGTAGCGCCAGGTAGTTTTTAATCCTTCTTTTGAATGTCCTCTGGCATTATAAAGCTACCTACTATAACTGAGGATAAGACACCAAATGTCACTTGTATAAAGTTGCAAGGGCCATGGAAGCCCAACACGTTATGAAGAAATAAAATGGGTATACTGTCATACCAAAAGCGCTAAGAAATGGCAGGAGCTGCCAAAGAGATTACAGTGTACCACACTAAAGACAGCTGGAGTTCCTCAAGTCTCTCCCGGGGCTCTGACAAAGACTAGGATGATGATAGGCCCACTTCATTTAGTCTGAACTTGTATCTTCATCTTTCTTCCCTCCTTGCACAAGGTCTTTTCTTTCCTTCTTTAATATGTGTGAAATATGAATAGGGTGTATGTATAATATTCCCAAAAAAAAAAAACAAATTTAGAAATGTATTATAAAGAAAACAAGAGTTAGTTTTTGTAAAGGTTTTCTTTTCACTTTATAAATGATGAGCAGCAAATAAGCTGCCAGTGTAATAAAATCGAAAGATAAACAAAAGGATGCATCTTCAGACGGCCATTCAGCAATGTGTATCCTTGTGGTATTGTGGTATGTCATTCATGTTGTATGATTTATAAGAAGGCTTCTGTCAGCCAGTAGCTCAGTCTTTCCATGGGAAATATGATCCCACATTGGCAATGAAGGGAAAGCATAAGAAATTCTAAAGCAGTTACTCTTGAGATATAATGAGCCTGAGGAGTGAATAAAAACATGATATTCGATAGCGCACTCATAGCATTATATTCTTATTTGGACAAAATATAAATATAGCTCTCTGTGCTTTCAATGAGCCAAGTGTCAGCATGCTTGAGATGCGCATTGTGTTAATACACCTTTGAACTACTCTTGCATTGCATTTCATAACCAAGCCCAGCGTCTTTCAAGGGCCTGAGAGTGTCAGTGGACAGTTTTCACATGGTTCAGTAGTTCATAAAGATGATGCTGAAAAACTGAAGAGTATGACCAAGATTTAGAACACCATACTCCACATGGCACATGGATTTACTGTATACATGTTTATATGTTGATATAAACATAATGATTTTGCAAAGAAATGCTTGAACAATATTTTGTACTTGATTACAATCTATGGCATGCAGCAAACATGATCATTATGTTTTTATCATAACTGAAAGCAACCTTTTTTCATTGTGAATTTTCATTCTTTAGTTTTCGATGCTGTGCATTTTTTTTAAAGCTGTATTTCATTATGTCATCATTTCCATAAGTAACAGATGAGTTTAATTGACAGTTCTGGAGTCCCCAGTTTGATCTTAAGGTGGGTGGCGTTTCCAATGTCCTTCTGTGTCCTCAAGCGCTTACCATGGGTACTTCAGTTTCCGCATACTTCATCATGTTGGTACCCTAAAATGCTCCTGGGTATAAATGAGTGTGTAAATGTGTGTATGCTTTGCACCTAGTGTTCCCTGGAATATTTATCAGACATCCCTGACATGAAAGTTGGGAAGATAAATGACTGAAGGGAATGTAGGGATTAGATTAGTTAGTCTTGAGGGACAGTCCATTCTTTCAAACCACCTGCTGATATCTTTTGACACTTTGTCTGAATGTGAGAATCTATCAAAGACAGATGGGTAATAAAGAGCTTAGTCTTCTCCTTGGGTCACACTGAGGACACTAAAACCTTATTTGAAGGTTCTTTTTATAAAGACTTCATATGCATTTAGTAGGATCTCTATAGAACAACCCATTAGTAGACTCAAAACAAACCTTACCAGTGTTTATTAGATATCATGGATGGGCTTATTAATGGCCAATTATTGGTGCCTACATACAGGAAGTCTATTGTAATTTTTTGTTAGCTGTAAAATCTGAATTCTCATTAGAATCTTCTTGTCAGCTTAGCCTATACAGTATTATCTCAGTAGTTTACACATTGCAATATGTATGAATACTGTGTCCTTTTTGTAACCTCTTTGTAAGAAGCGACATACTAATGAAAACAGGGTTTTAAGTTAAACTTAATATATACACAGTTCCACTTAAAATGTCATTTCTGAATGCTCTGTTTGAAAACCTGGATTGGCAAAAGTGCTTAAGCACAATGAATTTGTTTACCTATTGGTAGTACTGGGTTTAAAACCTTGGTTGGTGAGGTCAGAGGTTGTAAATCACTTTACAATATAGGTTTTAAATCACATTTTATACAACCTATTTAAACCTTAATATAAAAATTAAGTCTGAACCATTAAACTAATGAAAGTAAACATTTCTCGTCCACTTCAAAGACTATAATTATTACACTTTCATATAGCGTGTAGCCTTAATCCCAGAAAGTCTTTATCCCAGCACACCAGTTCTGCAATAGATTTGATTATTCTAAGGGCTAAAGGAGAACAAAAGGCATACAGAGTACTGTACGAGTGCTGGAAATTCCATACGCATGTAGTGAGATATTTCGAAGAAGGTTCCTATGGCTGGATTATAGAAATTATTTAATTAAATTGGGTTTAAGAGCTCTAACATAAACAGAAAAAAATGGCAAAACAATTACAAGCAATAGAGAGATGTTTATTAATCATCATAACTGTTTCATCTTATCTCTACAATTAAGGTCTTGTGTAATCCATGTGCAATAGTGTGAAGGTCAATATATCAAAATCAGACATGAAAATGTCACTATGCACACAATATACATATATTTTACAAATAATGAATTGAGAGCATTATAAGTTTATATTATTGGTACACTGGCTTGTTCAAGAATATTGAAAGATTTATCAAAGAATGTCCACCCTGATTTTAAAGGTTTGTTCAGCATCTATGCATATTGTTGACTCATGAGCATGGGGCAGATCCAGAAGATGAGGCAGATCCATACTGCAGCATTGTGAAGACTTAACTGTTACAAAAACAATGAGTTTAAAGGGGTGTGCTGCAGAAGAGAAGAGATTATTAAGTTTAATCATTATGGTATCCCTAAAGTCTTCATTTATAAATGAAATTAACCTTTTTTGGCAAAATGTCTTCCAAAAGCTCTGTTGATTTTTACCAGTAGAGGGATACTGTATAAAGGCCATGAATCATTTTAAAGAAAATATTCCCAAATGTGTCAAAAATTTCATAAGTGGGTTCTGCAAAGAAATGCCACTCATTTTGAGGATGTTTTGTAAATAGAGCTACATTTTGCTAAAAAGTGTTAACTTCCTCGATATGTGGAGACATTTGGGTCATCCTTTAATATAGAACATTTCTGGAGCAAATTAGCAAGCAAGCAAATAAAGTTGGCACAAGAGGATTAATAATGCAATTTTAAATAACTACTAAAGACTACAGCTGAACAGTACAGAGAGTCTTTAAATTCCATGAGCGCTTTTGGTTGACATCACTGCAATACTCTGAATTCAGCCCTGTGGAGAGGACACACGCCTTCAATCCACTTGGTCCATCTTACTTTAATGTTGATATTCACACTTTGTGTCCACTCTCTCACTCTCTGTTACTTGCTTGACTTTCAACACCCCAAACCTTCACCTTGCTTTACGCTGATCACGTTGAAGTGTTGCAGTGAGCTGAGGGGGAGCAGGTCCTTCCTTTTAAAACTGAGATTACAAAAAGAGGAAGTCAGTGTTAAACTCAGGAAGTTCAGCTACAAGAGACAACCTGAAACAGTATAGATTCAAAGACTAATATCATGACTAATATTATCAACTTTAAGCTTGCATGTGAGGAACTAAACACTCCCAGAGACCTCATTATCAAAAATGACTTAAATTTGGTCTTGAATTGAGTTAAAGCTTTAAACACATAGCTACAAAATAATTTTCTCTAATGCAGAAATCAAACTTTATTACTAATAAAATTTTACAGACACAGCACTTTATTAGAAACACTATACTAATATGGTGTAGGGCTTCCCTTTGCCCTCAAAACTATCTATCACAATTTTATAAATATCTTGATTCAATTTTATATTTTTTCTGATTTTGTTACAATTTTAACAATTAAAAAAAAAAAAGTTGAGTCATAACTAGAAAATTTTATAACTTTTTTTAACAGCTTCACAACCTAATTGAACATGAGTAATTAAATGTAGCCCATACTTTATAACATTAGTTTTCTCATTTGAAAATCAAGGTCAGCATTTAAACAATACAAACTACCTTAAAATATACAGTAAGAGATTAACATTTAACTTAAAATTTAATTAAACAAAAAGCTAGATTTTTACTGAGCAGCACATACCTCTGTCATCTGTCATAATTATTATTTCTAAACAAACTGACCAAATAGTTCACTCCTCCCACACGGGACACCAATATGGGAATAGTTTAGAGTGTACCATCGGTAGGATTATAAAGAAATGCTGTTGAGTCACTGCTTCAAATGCGTCCACAGTTTTGGGCATGTGTTGAGTACCTAACGCACAGAAATGCGCAGCTTCGAACTCGGGCAAGTGCAGCTTCTGATGGGGAAGAACGCCGATCAGAGGCTTTTAAACTTTTGACGAAGTAACGGCATAAAAATTTATTTTAGTTGCACCTCTCAAAAGCTCATGCCCTCGGCACAAAATCAGTTACTGTATGTCCAACATGACCAGTCATGGATAATCATTGAATTCTCATTACAAACAAACAGCCATGTCATTGTGGCGATACATGAAGCGGCACACAAAAGAATCATGATACATAACGGAACTGCCCCCCCCCCCACCTCTAGTCATTAGCATAAGAAGATCAGAATATAAGCACCACTACAGCTAAACATTGAAAAAGCACTACTTATAGCAAACTGTTGTGATTGTGTGTGTTAAGAAGCCAAAAACACTCACATTTTTGAGGAATTCTTCAGCAACTATTCGTGCCCTTGCATTGACCGAGAGCTTCATTTCGCTGATTTCCTTATCAATTTCCTCCATAAAATGGATGACAAAATCCACCAACTTGTGCTTATACATCTGCTCTGTGTGAAAGTTAGTGATGAGGAAACTGATATCATAGCCCTGTGAGAAAAAAAAGAAGGGGTTATAGTGCAAGTGATATCAGTTCTCCACTTTTTGAAACGTTTGAATATTACCCTATACTATAAATTTAATACAGTCAGCATTATACATGATTAGAACATGTAACCATTATGTATAATATAATAGTTAACTAAACAGAAGACAAAACCAAGCAATCTGTCTCTGTTCAGCGTACGTAAACTGAGTTGCCATTTTATTAGGTAACTTGTAGTTACACTAACTGGTGCCTACAAAGAGAGCCAACATGGGTGGTGCACCAAAGAAAATTACCAATGAATACATATGGTCTGAGATTACTTCCAAAAGTAGGCATTTCTTCTGTCCTTATACTTTACACATTTCTCACCTCCACAGGTTTTCTCCGCAGAATGAAAAAGTTCTCGGCCCTCATCATCATGAAGCGCATGAACTTGTGGCACAGAATCTTCTCAATCTCATCAGCCTAGAAAAAAAATAATCAAAGTGCGGGTGAACATTCATTGCATTACATCTTCAAACACTGCCCATGGGACATAATGCATCTTTTGTACACTTTTCCAGTAACTAGGAGATTCAGGTGGTGACCTCTAAACTTCCATGCATATGCACTTCCAAGCACTGGTTTCCAGCAAGAATAATAAAAAATAAAATCTAATTTCCAGAATAAAATGATCTTGTTGGAAAGATATAGTCACTTAAATGAAAAAGGCTTTGCTTTAAGCAGTTACAGAGGAGTAAATATGATAATCTTGCGTAGTGAATTTTGGTTACTTAAATAACTGTGTTTGGACATCTATCAGCCAAATTGCTTCTGTTTAGGAAGGTATGTGGTTTTTGGTCATATTTGTTTTAAAAATATATATATATAAATTAAAAAAAAGATTTTTTTCCCCCAACCATTAAAATTATTAAAGATATTTCATAAGTGTTGATTGTTTTCGAACCTACAATGTTGTGCCAGAAAATCTCAGCCTGATTACATGAGATTAATGCTACTATTTCAAATGTCTTTGGAAATATAAAACTAATAGTTTTATACCTGCTTTACTGCAATACTGACACGAACAGAGTTGATTGAACCTTCAATAAGGACCTTTTCTTTTTCATTTCTGCTTATCACAACCGGCTGAAGCAACAATTCCTTACTGCTCCTGTAAAATCACACACAATCACAACCATGCAGTCAGTCAGCAGGGTGAGTAAAATACGACACTGGCCAGGTATGCCACAATAATTATAGGGTTCTAAAATAAAATAATGTGAAATGGCAGAAAATAACCACTGTGATATTTACAATAAATAAAATGTAAGAAATTAGGGCTATAGCTATCGAATATTTTAGTAATCGAGTATTCTACCAAAAATTAATCGATTAATCGGATAAAATGCACTTTTGCTTAATTAAACAGCAATGTAAAATGTATAAGAGAAACAAAGATTAATTGGTTTTCTTTTTAGAAAAATCTACTTTAATTTTTTTAAATGCATACAGCATTTTATCAAAAATAAACATTGTCATTGTTCACAATAGAGGGAATAGCTTATACCCCTCTCTCAGCTATGCGGTTTGACTCGCAGTGAGATGCGGTGTAGGCACCATGAGTTGATTGAGATTATTTAAGTGCATTACAGCACCATACATTCTTATTTCAAAGTGTTTTCTCGGATGCAAAAAAAAAAAAAAAAAGGTTTTCAAATTACTTCAAGGATAAAAATAACTAAGGCACAAATTTAAATAAATAATTACACAAAAACACCAAGTTGTGCAACTAAAAGTTTCAAAATCTACATCTCAGGCATAAGTCTTTACTGACAATTTCTGCTTTCTTCTTCTCTTGGCCTCGCTGATAATTTTATCGCTCCCTTCCATTTTGCAGCCCGCAACAGAACGCTCCCTCAAATCAATACACAGCTGTTTTTTTTGTTGTTGTTTTTTTGTTTTGTTTCGTTTACACAGCTAACTGTTTGCATCTGATTGCGCTTTGTGGGTGACGTAAGCGGTTCTTCTTCGTTGGTGTTTACTGGCGGCATGCACCCTGAAGTGCGCTGTGTCAAAAGTGGCTGTCAACAAATAATTGCGCAAAAATATAACACAAGCTTTTAAAATCTATTAAATGAAGCTTCGAGGCAGAAGATTTTGCCTCGATCATTTTTTGTAATCGAATTACTCGAGGAATCGTTTCAGCCCTATAAGAAATACAGGAATGTTTTACACAAAGTTATTAATGTACATAAAACACTTAAGTGCCCAACCAGGCGTTGGCAAAAAAAACAAAACAAATAATCTCCAGGTTAAAAGCATACTTACCGAACTTCAACCTCAGGTTTGTTGTGGCGCTCGACCACCTGTGAGGAGAAGTTTTCCAGGCAGAGAGCTGCCTGCAGTGTTGCCCGTACAGCATTCAGGTATGGACGCAGAGTCGCTGTCTGCAGTCAAACACACAAACATGACATGAATGGAGGTAAGCAGCTATCACAACAGCATTTACAGAAACTACAATCACTCTTAGAAAATACAGACCCCTTATGGTTAAACCCCTCAAATACACCATTACAGTTTGTCTGCTTACTCACACTTGGGATCTTTTCACAGGCCTGAACCTGTACACAAATTCCTGAAATACTGTACTCTTCCACACTCCTGCTAAATCCACATATACTTCACGTCCCAGGTACATCAATAATATGCCGTCATGTACGTGAGAACATGGTACCAAAACTTCGATTTGTAACATTAGCCTTTAAAAGTCAAACCTAAAAGTAACACATTGATTGCATTGTATAAAATAGGTTAATGCATTTAATTAATGTGCTACTTTATATTTTCTTCAAAGAATGGTGTCAGCGTAATCAACATTATTTTCACAAATGTGGCACTGAGGCAAAAAAAAGCCCTGTTTAATGCATGCAGGACACCATCTTGTGGAGAAACTCAGGCTTTCTAAATAGGTTTATAAAGTCAGTATGTAGCCCAGTGGGCCGATGAAAAGGCGGCACAGTGTTGTAGTGGGTAAGGCTCTTATTCTAACTCGGCTATTCTAGGCTCAATTCTAACCATAGCTTACTGTCTGCACAGAGTTTGAGTCTGGTTACTTCACACCTTCATAAACATGTTTTGTAGGTAGACAGACTGCACAAATTTGCTCCTAGGTGTGAACTACTGTGTGAACATGTGTGTGCATGGTTCTCACACCCAGCGCTCCTGGGATAACCACTGCAGACCAGCATAAAGATAAACGAACGAAAATTGCACATGACAGAGTTTGTACCTAATAAGTCACTTAAAATCACTTTCAAACTTAACAAGAAGAACAAAACCCAAGCTGCTTCTCTTTAATCGACTGATATGTGCATGACCAAATTTGGTCCTCATATACTCACACACTACGCTGGTTACATCAACTTAGTCTATTCTAAGGTCACAGACACGACAATATAATATCAGTTTCATTATATATATATATAAAAAATTGTAAAATCATTTCATTTTGTTACTTTAACCTTTCATTAAAATTGCTAGTATTTGCAAAAATTCAGATTGTTGTCAATGTTGCCAAACGGCTACAGCTCAGATTTCCAAAAATATTGGCCCTCAAAAATCAAGAAACAGGTTTGTTTCCGGTGTTTTACTAATATCAAATAAGAGGAAGAATTTTTACCATGTCCAGGACATTTATATCGTTCAATGTTTTGCAAAACATGTCGTTTTTTTTTTAGCCAAAGTGCAAAACTAAAAAACCATTAGTCATTTACAGATTTACACACCATGATGCATCAGCTAATTACACCTTAAAGCTGTAACCTCCAGTATAAAAATTACCTGTGGCGGATTTGTAATTTGTAATGCAGTTATATAGTATTATATACGTAGACATCTGCTAGTCATCCCCAGGGTTTTCATGCAGTGGTGATCTCCAGAGACAAACTGACTTGGGTGGGGATGACCTCGCTAGACAGCTAACCGCTAATGGAGGTAACCACTTCAAACTCAAATATGCATTTAAAAAAATAACGCTCATATTGACGAAATAAATAAGCGTTTTTATTTTATCATCATTTTGTTCGAAGTAAATAATTTTGTAGCGATTTAAATTTCTTACCATGTCTCTTTATCCGGCTCTTGTCTAAAAGCGGAAATGCTACAAACAGCGAACCACTTCCGTGTTCCTCGTCGTTCTTTGGGCGACACCACTGATAGAATTTTGCATGGGGGTGTCCAGGAACAACTCACTCACCATCATCTATACCGCTTAATCCTGTATTCAGGGTCACGGGGGGCCTGGAGCCTATCCCAGGAGACTTCGGGCACATGGGTGCAGGGCACAGACACACACACAGACACTCACTCATTCACACACTACGGGCAATTTGGGAAAGCCAATTAGCCTAACCTACATGTCTTTGGACTGTGGGAGGAAACCGGAGTACCCGGAGGAAACCCACCAAGCACGGGGAGAACATGCAAACTCCATGCACACAGAGACGGGAATCGAGCCTGGCCGGGGATCGAACCCGGACCCTGGCGGTGCAAGGCGACAGTGCTAACCACTACACCACCGTGCCGCCCAGGAACAAATTATTCTTAAAAAAAAAAATATATATATATATATATATATATATATATATATATAATTTCATTTAATAAATATGTAAATGTATTATTTCTGCATCAGTGTATTCAAATTATCTATGTATCTATGTACATTTTACAACTCAATCACTCTGTACATCCCCAGTACCATTAGTATCTGCATCACAGTGCAAAGTATAATATCGATAATTACTTTAGTGTACAAATCCCATATAAGATTATACTGTTAATGTATATAATACTGTTTTTTGTTGCCTAACATAGCTTATTTTACATTATAAGCATAAAGTATACTGTGTTGTATAAAAGTACTATTACACTCATATTAAAACAGGAATTACTTATTAAATGTTTTTTTTCTCGTTTCTGTCTAGCATAGTTTTAAAGATATATTTTTATTTGCTCACACTCTGACTCCAAGTCTTATTTTAATCATTTAAGTTATTTAGTACAATTTTTTATTTAGGGCAAATTGTGCTGTGTTCAATGAATTGTTTTTGAAAATCTGGATGTTTGGCTACTGTTTAAAAAAAAAGAGCCCATTTTGTTTTCCATAAGTTCTAGCACTTCCAGTTCTAATCATTTTTGGGCATCCACAAGAATGGCAAATGCATAAAGACATCCTCGGTTTAAATTTTTTGGTAGGTTTCAGCAGCAACACAAATGCATTTCTACAAAATGTAACCTATCACTAACCTGAAATAAAAACAATAAACACTTTTTAGAGAAAAAATAATAATTTTATTTTCGGATGAGGCCATAAACAGTTAATCTTAACTAGCAGTAAAAAAAAATGAATGAAAGATTTAAAAAAAATTAAAGACCAGACGATACAAAAGTAAAAAATTAAAAATCAAGTATTTACATTTGGTTACATTTGTAAAATACTAAAACCACAATGACTTGCAGACTTGGTTAAATACTGTGCATATCCTTCTTAATTAACTCTGCGGTTGTAAGGCATATTTACAGGGAGCGTAATGCTTTAATACGTAACTGAAGTAATTTTAACACTGAAACTTGAAGATTGCATGCTAGCTACGTTCAAGCCTTCTTAACAGTCTTTTTTGTCTGCTTGGCTTTCTTGGGCTTGCTCGGCTTCTTGGCAGGGGCGGCTGCGCTTGTCTCTTCTGTCTCCGGCTTGGAGCGGCTCTTGCTGGGTGGAAGCGCTTTCTTCTTTAAGCCGCTGACGCTTTTCTTCTTTAAACCGCTGACGCTTTTCTTCTTCTTCTCCTGCTCCTTCTTCTCACCCTTCTTCTCCCCTGCTGTCTTGGCTGGCTTTTTGGCCGGTTTCGCAGGCTTTTTGGGCTGAGCAGAGCTCTTCTTTGTGCTGGACGAGAACTTCTTCTTGTTGAGTTTGAACGAGCCGTTCGCGCCGAGCCCCTTGACCTGCACCAGCGTGTCGTTCTGCAGCAGCGCGCGGATGGAGTAGCGCAGGTACACGCGGCCGTGCTGCTGGTCGAACCAGCTCACTTTCTTCGCCTCGTTATAGATCTTAAAAAGAGACGAGCCGTTTTTCTCACCCAAGGTTTTGATCGCATCGATGACCAGCTGGCTGTACTTTCCGGGCCCTTTACCCTTCTTCTTTGTTTTCTTCTTTTTTTCTGCAGATGCAGGCTTTGCTTTACTTTTTGCCTTCTTTTTGGTCGCCGCCGGTTTTGCAGGCGCTGCTGGAGCAGCACCTGGTGCGATTTCCTCGACCTCGGCAGACATGCTTAAGCTTCTGGTCTTTGAAATGCTGCGCCAATTCACGCCGGAATCTTTGCTGTCAGTGGAGATGATCAGTATGTATCAACGACGCGCGGACGTGATTGAGACCAACAACACTACCAGCAGGTGCATGCCTCGAGTTGTGTTTTTTGCAGTCAGTTTGAGGTCTGTTATCTCATCCATTCTTGCCCGATTCGCATCCTAATCGTTGTGCATTGGAAGTGCAACCAGTGCCGCGCCCCGTACTGTGCAGAAAAGCTGGAGCAGCTGCGACACGCGGAGAAATGCTGAAAAACAGAAGATCTCACCCTGCGCACGGCATGCAAAAGCGAACAGGGGAGGTGAATTAAAGCACGAATTATTATGAAACTATAAACAGAGGCACGGGTTTGAGGAAACACGACAAACCTTAAATGTGTAAATTGGTGTAATCGAGCTTAGAATTAACTAGTTCATCAAAGATGCCGAAAATATATGAAGTTTAATTTCTCTAAACAAGCACATAAAACTCCATCACGTGACTGAGTTCCTGCAAACTTTGTTTCAGCTTCCTGTACGAGGGTTTCGAAATAATGGGCAGTTCTACTCGAGGCCTATAGGGGCTCCTAATCAGTTTCACATTTCACAATTTAACATTTTTTCATTTATTTTTTTTTTATATATTTTTTTTAAAAGCATGATGAAGGTTTGAGTTATTGGAGGAAGCATCCCGAATGTCTCATACATATAAACAGTGAAAAATACCATCAATGCATCCATTCATGATCCTTTCTAGGATAACGGGTGGGGGTGAAACCTATCCTAGGGAACTTGTGACCCAACTCTGGTGAGCCAAACAATAAGTCTGACACGCCCAATAAACCCTGGAGCCAAACAAAAAAAAAAACACATCTGGAGGCATGCACCTGCTGATAGTGTTGTAGGAAAATTGTAAACACCAGTCAACCCACTGTGCATGTTTTTGGACTGTGAGAGTGAACCAGTACCCAGAGAAAACCGACCAAGCATAGGAGGCACATTCAAACTCCATCATCCCTAAAGGTTTTAAGCAACAGTGCTAAGCACTAAGTCACATACCAACATTAAAAATACCATTAAGCACAGTTAAGGCCAAAACAAAGATTAAAATGTCTGAAACTGCTGATAATTTTCCAGGACCCATGAGCACATTAAATTTATATATATATATATTTTTTTTTTTCCACTATGCAAACTTGGTGTCTTTGTATTCCACGCCATGGCTAAAGTTAACATCAATAATGAGTATTGAGAATATTAGAAAGGTTTCTCAAAAATGGTGATGTGTTTTGTTTATTTCCAAACATTCATTATATTTAAACATTTAACTATGTTGGCCTATACAGTATATACAGACATACTGTGTGTCTTGAAATTAAAGTCTAAAAAAGAAAGCGAAAGTAGAGTGTGCAAATCTGTTTTTGTTTAACAGAGCTTTTTAGTGTCCATGTACAAGTGTTAGCAGCTGCAGCCTTGTGCCGATGAGTTGGAACTGTCGTTTCTGTCCAACTTAATCGGATCTGGAAATTCAATATTATCCCCACCTCCCGTTTCCTAGAGTGAATGAGAGAGACAGTAACATGCATAAGTAATTGTCCCTGAACAAATAATCAGTGAGGAGTGGAATATGGCATTCATACTAACCTGTTTTAGAGCATTTTGTGCAATGGTTTGAAATGCCTGTTCAACATTGATGGCCTCTTTTGCACTGGTCTCGAAGTATGGAATGTTGTTTTTACTCTGACACCAGGCCTGTGCTCGCTTTGTTGCCACCTGAAAAACATGCATGGGACAAACATGTTACTGTAGAATAACAATTACTCAAACAAACGACAATAAGTACTCCTAATGACAAGAATATTCCAGTCAGACACTGCTCTTTCACATTTTGTGTACTCCATCTAAACATTTATTTCAGTATGAGAAGGTATTGTGTGTTGTTTGGTAAGGAGGACTTTTGCATTTTGCTTTCGGACTTCAATACACATTAGGGCAAATTGTGCAACTTGCACTATTAACTGTTTTAAAAACCTTGAATCTTGGTTATCGTTTAAATAAGAGAGCTCATTTTGGTTTCCACAAATTCTCATATTCTCACAAAAACTGTTAAATAGTACAAACGCCTAAAATTAGGCCTGTGTGTTACTTGCCTGCCTGTTTTCCAAGTCAATCTTGTTGCCTAGAACCAGGAATGGAAAGTTGTCAGGGTCACGAGGGCCGGCCTGAATCAAAAACTCATCTTTCCAGGAGTCCAGAGTCTTAAATGTGTTTGCAGCAGTAACATCAAACACCAACACACAGCAGTCAGCACCCCGATAAAATGCCACGCCGAGAGACTGAAACCTTTCCTGTCCAGCTGTGTCCCAAATCTAACAGAAACAAATAAACAACAAAAAAAGATTCTAGTTCTAGCAGATTTTTTTTGCTACATATTTCCATAATTTGATTGAGGAAACATGAACAGGTTCCATTTTGTGCTTTCTAGGAGTAATGTTGCAATTAATCTTTATCTGGCATGCGTATATGTGCACACTTGTAAGGCCAAAAGTATGTGGATGACTAACCATCACATCTTTATATGCTTGTTGGACATCCATCTCCAGATTTAGCCCCCCATGCTACTATAATAAGCTCCATTATTCTGGAAAGGCTTTGAGTATGCCTGTGTAATTTGCTCATTCAGCCACAATAGCATTAGTTAGGTCAAGTACTGATGTCAGTACTGATATGCATTTGAGATTGCAGTTAATCCTAAAGGTTTTCACTGGGGTTGAGGTCAGGGCTCTGTGCAGGAGTTCCACTTTGGCAGACCATGCATTTATGGATTTTGCAGTGTGTATAGGCAAACTGTTA
>JAAGKR010003072.1:0-11254 GCA_011419295.1 Clarias macrocephalus
AGGACATCGTCTCGGACAGGGGGCCCCAGTTCACTGCACGGTTCTGGAAGGCCTTCTGCCGTCTGATCAATTCTACCTGCAGTCTCTCCTCGGGCTACTATCCCCAGACTAATGGTCAGACGGAACGGGCCAACCAACAACTGGAGCGCTACCTGAGATGTTTCATTGCCGACCGCCAGCGTTCCTGGGCCCGCTA
The DNA here is from genome assembly GCA_011419295.1 of Clarias macrocephalus. NCBI lineage: Eukaryota > Metazoa > Chordata > Actinopteri > Siluriformes > Clariidae > Clarias > Clarias macrocephalus. The sequence continues at coordinate 197 of JAAGKR010003072.1, forward strand.
CCTCATCTGGGCAGAACTGTCTCACAACCTCCACATCTCCTCCGCCATGAAGTTGAGCCCATTTGAGGTATGCCAGGGTTTCCAGCCTCCGATGTTCGAACATCAAGAACCGGAGGTTGAAGTACCCTCGGCCCAACAGTTGGTCCGAAGGTGTCGACGGTCCTGGATTCAAGCCAAAGAGGCCATCCAGCGCGCCAACATTCGCTACGCTTCACAACATCGCCGTCGACATCCTCCGGGACGATTGTACCACCTAGGTGACAAGGTATGGCTGTCTACAAAGAACCTACACCTCCACACTGAATCTAAAAAGCTCTCACCCAGGTTCATTGGTCCATATCGCATCACCCTCTGTATCAATCCTGTCACCTACCGGCTCCAGCTGCCTGCGGCGCTCCGGATCCACCCGGTATTCCACATCTCCCAGCTCAAACCCTTCATCACTTCACCAATGGTTACACAATACCTGCTTGACTGGGAGGGCTATGGCCCCGAGGAACAGTCGTGGATTCCGGCCCGGTTCATCCTGGACCCTGAGCTCATACAGGACTACCGTCGAGAGTCGGTCCTGGACAGGGGGGTACTGTCATGCACACTCACTCCGCGACCGGCACGAGGACCCGGAAGTAAGACGGTCGCGCTTTCAGGAACGCATAAAAGGAAACAAGATGGCGCGTCACATCGCTCAGTCATTGAGTTCAATTCATGCCTTCGCCGATGCGTTACCGCTTCTCACGTGAGTACTCACCAATTCGGTTTGCTTCCTCGATTGAGTGTCTGTCGCTAGAACGCGGGTTTATTTGTGTAAATCCTTGCTCTTCGTGTAAGAGAGTTCTGAGATTAAACGCGTGGTTATCCTGCCTGCTCGCGCTACTTCCGCGTTTGGGTCTACCGTCCACGCAACACGGGCTAACTGCTAAGGTTTTTGTCTTCTCCCCTCGGTCACTCGTGACAAAAACATGGTATTGGCATTTTTTTTTTGTAAATATACATACACATTTAGATAAAAAGAAACACATTTCATGCCCTTTATGTAGTGTCTGTAACTCTTTTTTATGATCTTAACTGTCACTCAGATGAAACTTGGCTAGTTTAGATTTCATATGTAAAGACATGAACCTAAAAAGTGAATTATTCTAAAATGCTAAATTGTTAAGCTATTGAAACATGAATTAGACATGGTTACAGACACTACAGATTTGCTTTTGAAGCCTCTGGCGAAAACTATCTCACATGCAAAGCAATAGAATCATCCTGGAATTTTGGTGTATGTGTTAACAGTAATTATTGGGCAGATTACAAAAAAGTAATTTTAATTGAATGATCTATATACAGTATATTATGTTGTATGGCCACATAACATAAGGTTTGTGTCTAATTTGTAGCATTTAAACAAGACCACTGTTGTTAGCAATTTGGTGAAAAAAATATATCATGTATATTATTTGCACAGCATACTTTAATTTAAGCAACAATTTTTAAAGGCCATATGATATTAGAATTTTTGCATCAATACTCATAAAGAAATGTGATCCATTTGCATTTTAAATAATTATTGTTTGAAGCAAGATGCTGAAAAATGGCCGGTTAACTTCCATGTTGCATAAAGCTTCTTTGCGTTACACACTTTTTCTGTATTGTATGAACAGCATAAAAAATGATAAAAACAAAAACAGCAGCAGTACTGCGTTTTGTCCGAAAGCGTTTGCAAGCTGTCAGATAAAGAAGTGTGTACAAACTTTTGCACACACCACAGTTACAGTACCTGCACTTCTTACTGGTTTGATACATTTTTTATCATTTACGGCGCTTAGGTTTTGGCAAAAATGATTATTATGTTCTTTTACATCTGTCTCGTAGAGGTTGGCAAATATGTTGTTTGGTGAGGGGTGCACATACTTTTGCGTGCTTAGCCGTATTGACTTTGAATGGTTGATATTAAACAGTGTAGACGGGCCTGTCGCGGTGTACTTTAGGCAGTGTGGGTTTGCTCATGTGCACCTGCACATTTGGCTGTGTGTGTGTGTGTGTGTGTGTGTGTGTGTGTGTGTGTGTGTGTGTGTGTGTGTGTGTGTGTGCAGGTGACGATGCTCTTGGCTGAGTTTGCCATTTTTGCTGTGGCTTGGCATGGCGACTGTGCCCTGGGCACTCACATGGCTACGGTGGATGTGTTTCAGAATCTGGATCCCCAGGGTCCACAGAGCTCCAGAGAGAGAGAGAGACAATCTGCCAGGTGTGCCACGGTAACACACACACATTCACACACAATAACAGTTTTAACTTTCTAGTTTTCTGCACTTTACTCTACACAGCAAACTGTTTGTGTAGATACAAGCCAAGGTGTGTGTAATGAAATGACACACACACATGAGTGACAAACAAGCTATTTATTTCCACTATTATGTATAATAAAAACAAACAAACAAACAAACAAAAAAAAACAGTTAAAACATGAACTGTATTAAGATGATGACGAGAGAAACCAGTTAATCGTCTCCTTTTAGGCAGCTATACGCCCCTGATGCCCAGTGTGTGGGCGCATCCATATCTGAAGTCCAAAAGTCCACACTAGCAGCAGTCAAATGTTCCGCCAGCCTCTTAATCCATAACTCAGATCTGCATCTACTACTTTATCGATCGTAGTTATAGCAAGTGTGGTGGCTTAGATTGTAACAGGGTGAGGTTCACACAGCGCACACGCTATGCTATATACAGTGGGTATACAAAAGAATCAGCCTTTTTTAAATAATCACATTTTGTTCCTTTGCAGCCTGAAATGAAGACAGACACAGTTTTTAGGATGGGAAGGTTTTCCTTTTCCAAATCAGTGATTCTGTTTTTTTTTTATTCCCTGTCTATTTTGTTGTTGTGTTATATTGCACTGAGTAAATACAGCTGGATAAAAATGACTTGTAACCTCAATCAGGTGAAGCTAATCACCTTGTCTATGGCACACAAAGTTTTGTACATCTAGAATTTGCAATATATTTGCTCGCGCTTCTTTGCAGAACTGCTCAAGTTGAGTTAAATGTGATAGTCACTGTGTGTGAACTGCAATCTAAAATAAGTCATTCCACAGATTGGGGGTTTAGTCTGGGCCATACATTCATCGTTTTCTCCATTTTTGCTGTATGATTATTTCCAAAGTGGGCGATTCTTTTCTATTCCCACTGTACAGTGCCTTGCAAAAGTATTCACCCCTTCTGATTCTGTTCCACTTTGTGTCATGTTACAACCACAAACGTGAATGTATTTTATTGGGATTTTTGGGGTGATAGACCAACACAAAGTGGCACATGATTGTGAAGTGGAAAGAAAATAATAAATGGTTTTCAATTTTTTTTGACAAATAAAAATCTGAAAGTTGTGCCATGCATTTGTATTCAGCTCCCTTCACTCTGATGCCCCTGACTAAAATCTAGTGGAACCAATCGCTTTCAGAAGTCACCTGATTAGTAAATAGAGTCTACCTGTGTGTAATTTAATCTCAGTATAAATACAGCTGTTCTATGAAGCTCTCAGAAGTTTGTTAGAGAACATTAATGAACAAACAGCATCATGAACACCCAAGTAACACACCAGACAGGTCAGCGATAAAGTTGTGGAGAAGTTTAAAAGGGTTAGGTTATACAAAAATATCCCTTAAACATCTCAGAGAGCGCTGTTCATTCAATCATCTGAAAATGGAAAGAGCATGGCACAACTGCAAACCTACCAAAATATGGCCGTCCACCTAAACTTACAGGCCGGGTGAGGAGTATGATCAGAGAAGCAGCCATGATGCCCATGGTAACTCTGGAGGAGCTACATTGATCCACAGCTAGCTCAGGTGGGAGAATGTGTCCACAGAACATCTATGGACCACAGGACTGTGGAACTGCAAACGGGACTTCTTATGATTTTCTTCAACAAAGGCTTTCTTCTTGCCACTCTTTCATAAAGGCCAGATTTGTGAAGTGAATGACTAATAGTTGTCCAAAATGATTTTCCTTCCTCTTCACAATTACATGCCACTTTGTTTTGGTTTGTCACATAAAATCCCAATAAAATACATTCACGTTTGTGGTTGTAATGTGACAAAATGTGGAAAAGGTCAAGGGGTATGAATACTTTTGCAAGGCACTGTATATTCTCCAAACTTTAAATCTTTATGTAACATCAGATTGTACATAATGCCCAAGAGCGAACATGTACTGTATCTCTGCATTATTTAAACACACTGTTACGAGCCTGAAGATGAGAAGAGAACTCGAGGCCAGAATAATATCTGACTCGTATGCGAAGCGATAGAGCCAGCGGAGCAAAGAAAATTAATGCGTAATTAAGGATGCTGTTACATTAAAACTACACCTCGTGAAATCTAACGATTTCTTTCTTCTTTTTTTCCCCCCAAGAAGTCAGAGAGTCATGTTCTGAATGATTATGAACACAATCTCGCACGCAGGATATTAACCTCTTCAAACCTACGATTTCTGCTTTGGTATAACTTTGTCATTTGCTTGGTTGTGTAACTAGGATTAAAAAAAAGAGTAATTCCTAACGCAACACCATATGCTGAGCTATATACAGTAGCTAGCCAAGCAAATTAATACAGATTAAAGGTGACTGTACAAAAGGTCTTGCGCAAACACTCATTTCTTCATATGAAATAAAAATAGACAATCTTATTAAATAAAATAAAAGAGAACAAATGTTTTGCTGCTGTAGGCTGAAAAGTGACTGAAGATACAATTTATTTATTGGTTGTTTATGTAAGCGACCTCATTTCCCCTCTCGTCTTTTCCAACCATTCAGCATCAGCAGTATACTAATCAACGGCCTGATCATCTGGCATCATCTGCACCTGTTTCTCACTGGTTCAAGGTGATTTATGAGAGAGCATAAGCATGAGAGAATACAAACGCATTTCCTTCTGTTTGTCATCTTTCTGTTTCTATATTGATCAAATCTTTAAAATTAGCAAATCAGATTCCTCCCTAATGTGACCTCATACACAATTCCCTCACTCCATGCTGCAGTAAATAAGTCTAAGCTAGATTGCTATTAGCTTCTAACTGTTAACAGCTAGCCTGACTCTTCTGAAGAGCTTAAGATTGCTTAAGGTCAACCGTTATCATTTAGCTGGTAACTGCAAACGGCTAACCTAGCTAACCTTGCGGTTTCTGAACTCGTCTATACTTAATGGACTATGGATGTAGAATATATCCAGTTGGATGTTGTGCACAAAGACCTAAGCTGCATGAATGCTTTAGGAAATGTTGATATTTTACTCTTTTGAGGTTGTGTTCACAACATTGTGCGGGGGAATTCATTCATTGTTACGCTATATGGACAAAAGTATTTGGCCAAACCTGTTAATTATTGAATTCAATCAATCAGTTATTGCCAGTGAAGGGCAAGCTTAATGCTTCAGAATATCAAGACATCTTGGACAATGCTTTGCTTAACAGTTTGGTGAAGACCCTTTTCTATTCCAACATGACTGAGCCCCAGTGCACAAAGCGAGGACTATAAAGACATGGTTTGATGAGTTCGGTGTGGAAGAACTTAACTGGTCCTAACACAGAGCCCTGACATCAACATCTTTGGGAGATTGTGAGCCAGGCCTTCTCGTCCAACATCAGTGCCTGACTTCATAAACGCTCTACAGAATGAATGCAAACAAATTCCCACAGGAACACCCCAAACCCTTGTGGACAACCTTTCAAGAAGAGTGGAAGCTGTTATAGCCGCAGAGGGGGGAGGGGGGGGGAGGGGGGGGGGACTCCACATTGAAGTGTATGTATTTGGATACAATGTCACTGCAGGTTTGGACAAATACTTTTGTTCATATAGTGTCATTTTATCAAAGCAAGTCTAACTTACAAAATGACTTTGGTGCAAAGTTATGTTTTGGGTAGATGACATCATGCAGCATTAGTGCAGTAACTCATCACACCACCCTGTTGATTACTTGACTATTTTCCTAAACAGCACAATATTAAGTGTTTCATTCCTTTCATGGGCCGCATTGACAAACTAAGGCTCACCACTGGACTGATATCATTAATATGCACACCTATGCATACTTAATGAGACTTTATCTCCAGTGACTAAGAGCAATCGATGTGCCGATTAATAAACAGGACAGTTGCTTCAGATTAAGCGATGCATAATTGCATAATGAGGTGACTTCCTCCAACGGTGGATCTTTTATTATTCATAGGGATCTATAAACTCTATAAACTGACAGACTTGTAGAATAAAAATTACAGAGGGTTATAATAATTGTATAGTTTAATGTACTTAAAGGCAACATTTCTTTTAGTGAAAAAGCAAAAAAAAAAAAACTTATTTAGAGAGTAGAAAAGGTCAGTGAGAGGGGAAGATAGTTAAGAAAGGAATTGATGTGCTGTATTACGGGAAGAAATGGTGTATAGCAGTAAATTGAGTCCAGGGCCAAACTACCTGTTAAAACAAGCCGTTCATACCTCGAGATGGAAATGTCTTTTATACTGCAGTTGTTTTTCTAACTCCTTAGCTTCTCTGCGTCTCAGCAGCCTAATGCATGGCAAGTAAATGCTTTCTATAAACATTGCAGATAGAAATGAAGCGAGAGACAGAGTGAGAGATCTAGAGGAAGTCAAAAGTAGTTCACTGCCCTTGCAAATGTGTTAATCCCAGTATGCAGGATTCCTCTCCCTCCCCTTCACATTAAACTCGAATTTAATCAAATCACAGTTTAACAATAGAACGGATGGCTTCGGGGACTCAGAGGAACTAAAAAGAGTAATTAGCCGGTGGTTTATAAGGGCATGCCCTATTCATATTCTCAGGACGATAAGTCATTATCAGCTTTATTCCAGAGTTAGCTAGTCAATCGTTTTATAATAGTGTCATTAACAGCTGCTGTTTTTCTTCTTTTTCTTTCTTACTTTTTTCAAAGGCTTATACCTGAACCCAGCTGCTTATCATATTCTTATTGTTGCACTTACTACATTGTATTCTCATTTAAAGTGCTGATCGTTTTTTTCCCCCTAAACTCAAAAACTCAATTCTGCTTTTAAGCTTTATTTTTCAGTCATTAAGTGAATATTTAAGTGTCTGAATCAGTGCAATAGAATTTTTATACAAATTTCCTTGCCTACAAAATTCTAACATGACTGAATCCTGAGAATATTTATCATTTCATCCTCCACTGTTAGAGAGTAGTCTGTTTCTAAAAATAAGACTATTTGACGTGCTTGTTTTGTTTTATAGTGGCAGTTTTGACTTTTTTTTTATTTTAATGCGGGGAGATCCTGAGCCGTTTCAGAGGAATGTTTTTTGCTTGTGAAGCCACACAGGGACCTATGAATCGTTCAGACATACTGTAAAACTCATCTAACTTAAGACGTGACTGAGTGAGAAACATGTGCAGATGATAACAGATGATCAGGACGGTGATTAGTGATACTGCTGATGCTGATTGACATTCCAGAATTGTCCACAGTGTACTGTATGCCCTGCAAAGGACTGACACCCCATCCAGGGTGTGCCTTGTGCCCCAAGTTTCCTGGGATAGGCTCCAGGATTATGTGACCATACATAAGAGTAAGCAGGATAGAGACTGAATGAATAAATGAATGAACGAATGTCTGAATGAAAACTCAATTGTATGTGTGCTAAACACACCCCTCTCTATTTGTCTCCAAGTGTACCCAGAGTATTATTGCTCTCCTAGGTTTCTTCTAGTCTTTTATAGATCATTAATTAAAAAAAACAACAAAAAAGAAAAAAAATACAACAACCAAATGACAGTTAAAACAGGAAATCCGGACACACATCCTGAAAACTGGATTGATGGCAACCGTTTGTTCTGTGAATATTAAAAAGAAAATAGCATGCAGAAAATATCTCCAGGGTTTCAAAATCAGTACAAATCGTTGCAGAACGAAGACGAGAGCACAAAAGATTTCTCAACATGTCCTCCAGCTACACTGTGCACCGTTCCCACTGCAAGAGAGCCAACATGCTGCCTATCTACAAACCACACATCCAGTAGGATTTATGACCTTTCTGGCACCATGTGGAGCTGCTAACCTAGAGGCCATGCAACATGAAAGAGGGACTCTGCAATGCCTAGCAGGCTTACACACACACACACACACACACACACACACACACACACACACACACACACACACACACACACACACACACACACACACACACACACACCTGTGGGCCAGTCTGATCTGTCTTCCTCTTATAACCTCCTCAGCCGTTCCTCCTTCCCTCTATATGACTGTTTACTCGTCTCTCACTTACACCTCTCTACTAACAAGAGAAAAGAACAATGTAACACAGGGTTGTGTTTGAGTTTGTTAATGTGTGGTTAGGCTCGAGCGTGGTTTCTTTCCAAAGACAATGTTTGGGACACTGCATGCATGCAGTAGTCTTTAGTGGCAGCAGACCGTTTTATCTTTTCTCCATCTCATCAGGGGCTTTCGCTATTTATAGGGTTCCAACAGATGCTTTAAAGTCTTTAAAATAAATGATTTTTTTTATAGTTATGTTTTGCAAAATGCTTGGATATGCCTGATTCTTGAACTGGATGTAGACTTGTGAACATTTGGTAGAAAATTAGAATTTTATAGACTCCTAGTTTTACAGCTAGCTCATTTAGTGTGGTTTTGCCTGCAGAGCCTGCAGGGGGTAGTAAGCTCTCTGAGTGGAGGTGACTGCAAAGTTGGGAGTTTTCATTTTTATTATTAATTTAGTTTTGCAATAGGATGAAAGCAAGACTTCAGATTACTGCACATATAAAAATATTACTCACTGGCATTACGCATGAGTTTAAAGATCAGGATAAAAGTCAGAGTAAGACACGCTGCATGTCATGGCTACCTACTGTAGCAATATACTGCATGTTATGATTTATGCAGTAGTTGTAGTTGCAGGAATGACATACTGCAAATGGGAAAAAAAGATTATGCACATTATGCTTATATAGTGGCATACTGCATGTTGTGGTTGCACCAGTGTCATGCTGCACATTATGATTATATAGTGGCATACTGCATGTTGTGGTTACACCTGGGTCATGCTGCACATTATGGTTATATAGTTGCAGATGTCATGCTGCACATTATGGTCATATAGTTACATACATCATGCTGCACATTATGGTTATATAGTTGAATAGGTCATGCTGCACTTTATGGTTATATAGTTGAATAGGTCATGCTGCACATTATGGTTATATAGTAGCAGATGTCATGCTGCACATTATGGTTATATAGTTGCAGATGTCATGCTGCACATTATGGTTATATATTCACATACGTCATGCTGCACATTATGGTTATATAGTCACATACGTCATGCTGCACATTATGGTTATATAGTTACACACATCATGCTTCACATTATGGTTATATAGTTGCAGATGTCATGCTGCACATTATGGTTATATAGTGGCATACTGCATGTTGTGGTTACACCTGGGTCATGCTGCACATTATGGTTATATAGTTGCAGATGTTGTGCTGCACATTATGGTTATATAGTTACACACATCATGCTTCACATTATGGTTATATAGTTGCAGATGTCATGCTGCACATTATGGTTATATAGTCACATATGTCATGCTGCACATTATGATTACATACTATAGTGGCATACTGCATGTTGTGGTTACACCTAGGGCATGCTGCACATTATGCTTATATAATGGCATACTGCATGTTGTGGTTACACCTGGGTCATGCTGCACATTATGGTTATATAGTTGCAGATGTCATGCTGCACATTATGGTTATATAGTTACATACATCATGCTGCACATTATGGTTATATAGTTGAATAAGTCATGCTGCACATTATGGTTATATAGTCACATACATCATGCTGCACATTATGGTTATATAGTTGAATGGATCATGCTGCACATTATGGTTATATAGTCACATACGTCATGCTGCACATTATGGTTATATAGTCACATACATCATGCTGCACATTATGGTTATATAGTTGAATAGGTCATGCTGCACATTACGGTTATATAGTCACACACGTCATGCTGCACATTATGGTTATATAGTCACATACGTCATGCTGCACATTATGGTTATATAGTTACACACATCATGCTTCACATTATCGTCATATAGTTGCAGATGTCATGCTGCACATTATGGTTATATAATGGCATACTGCATGTTGTGGTTACACCTGGGTCATGCTGCACATTATGGTTATATAGTTGCAGATGTCATGCTGCACATTATGGTTATATAGTTACATACATCATGCTGCACATTATGGTTATATAGTTGAATAGGTCATGCTGCACATTATGGTTATATAGTCACATACATCATGCTGCACATTATGGTTATATAGTTGAATAGGTCATGCTGCACATTATGGTTATATAGTCACATACGTCATGCTGCACATTATGGTTATATAGTCACATACGTCATGCTGCACATTATGGTTATATAGTTGAATGGGTCATGCTGCACATTATGGTTATATAGTCACATATGTCATGCTACACATTATGATTACATACTATAGTGGCATATTGCATGTTGTGGTTACACCTGGGTCATGCTGCACATTATGCTTATATAATGGCATACTGCATGTTGTGGTTACACCTGGGTCATGCTGCACATTATGGTTATATAGTTGCAGATGTCATGCTGCACATTATGGTTATATAGTTGAATAGGTCATGCTGCCTATTACGGTTATATAGTCACATACATCATGCTGCACATTATGGTTATATAGTTGCAGATGTCATGCTGCACATTATGGTTATATAGTTGCAGATATTGTGTTGCACATTATGGTTATATAGTTACACACATCATGCTTCACATTATGGTTATATAGTTGAATAGGTCATGCTGCACATTATGGTTATATAGTCACATACATCATGCTGCACATTATGGTTATATAGTTGCAGATGTTGTGCTGCACATTATGGTTATATAGTTACACACATCATGCTTCACATTATGGTTATATAGTTGAATAGGTCATGCTGCACATTATGGTTATATAGTCACATAC
>JAAGKR010003072.1:11274-80604 GCA_011419295.1 Clarias macrocephalus
TCATGCTGCACATTATGGTTATATAGTTGCAGATGTTGTGCTGCACATTATGGTTATATAGTTACACACATCATGTTTCACATTATGGTTATATAGTTGAATAGGTCATGCTGCACATTATGGTTATATAGTCACATACATCATGCTGCACATTATAGTTATATAGTTGCAGATGTCGTGCTGCACATTTTCGTTATATAGTTACACACATCATGCTTCACATTATGGTTATATCGTTGCAGATGTCATGCTGCACATTATGGTTATATAGTCACATATGTCATGCTGCACATTATGGTTATATACAGTAATGGTATACTGCATATGGTAGTTACACCAGTGTCTTGCTGCACATTATGACTATATAGTGGCATCCTGCATGTGGTAGTTGTAGCAATAACATACTACATATTGTGGTGACATTAATGATTTTGTCTTGACACACTGTGCTTTGTGGTTACAGTAATAGGTTTATTTCTATTGTGGTTAAAGGAGTTGCATATTTCACACAGCTGTTACAACAATGACATATTTCATACTGTGGTGACATACCATTGTGGTTACAGAAGCAATAACTGAGTGTTGTGATGACATATGGTCTTTTTATAACTTTTTATAATTTCTCTAAAATTTTTCTTTTTATAATTTTTATCCTATTTCTCTAATAGGTCAATAATAATATTAGAGGTTAAATATTGCCAGAATTATGTAACATTTATTTAACTGGACTGGTTTTGCTCTTTGGATTGTTCAAGTTCCGTTTTTTAAAAATGTAATTAATTTGTTTATTTTTTTTGCTTGGTCCTGCGCGTATCTTGGGGTCAGGACAGTTTTTTTTTTTTTTTACCTTCTCACAGGTCATGTCCCTATTTGTGACCTGGCCTTGCTGAGTTATGGAGTGACAGCTGGAAACCACCAATAAACCTTCACAGCATTCCAGTGATGGGCTGTTAAAGTTGACCTCAGGTAACACATTCACTTTTTTTCTTTTTTTTTTATAAGTCAGACCTTGTTGTTCTATTGGTTTGAGAAGGTAAATACTACTGCTGTCAATCGATTAAAAATTGTAATCTAGTTAATGACAGTCATAGTTTATGATTAATCACAGATTCACAGATTAATCACAGATTTATTTGTATTATAAACACGCAATGTTGGAAAAAAGGAATGCATGAAAACTAGTTAGAGAAACCAGATTATGCAGTTTTCTAATATGAATGCTAAATTTAAATCTCTCGAATGGGACCGACATTGCAGTGGCTGGATTGTCGAGTGTGTGGCAACCCACCAACAATGAGGCTCAAACCTGGTTCCTCAGAAGAAGAGATCAACAAACTAGAGCCTTAGCCACCAGGGACACCACTCCCACACCTTACATTTTATGTATTTTTGTAAGAATTGTTCCCCTTGATGGTAGCTTGAGCACACAACTCTGTTTTTATCCAAACTTCCCCCTAGAAGCTTTTTGTAATGAAACTTGCTGTTCAACAATGTTGATGGCTGGTGATGTCTCCTCAGTCATCTTATCTGCGTTAAATGTGCCATTATCACACACAGAGATTATGGAGAGCCATTAGGGTCAAACTTAGTCATATGATTAATTTCTAGATTAATTACATACGTTAACACATTAATATTGACAGCCCTAGTAAATACTGTACATGTGCCGGCTTGATAGCAACGAAACATGCCGGTAACGAAACATGAAAACCTTCGGTGTATAAGTGATATAACGCACAGTTTAGTGAGTTAGTGATTATAGAATTTGAGGCAATGCAAATGCAGATCTAGTGCTTGTAATAATTTGTAAAGACAGGGGTAGCAGGGGTAGCACAGTGGTTAAGTTGGAATGAAAGTTTCAAATGCCAGCATCACCAAAACTGCTTCTGTTGGGCCCTTGAGCAAGGCCCTTAACCCTCAGATATACAGTATGATAAGATAAATGTAAGTCTGATTAAACTGTAAGTAGGAAAGTCCATATGGGAATGCCAAGGACTGTACCTGCAAGAATTATCCACTGTCCACCACTTTCAGAGAAAAATTATAGATATTTTTTTTCTAGCTTTAATATATGACAAAAACAATGAGCCAAAAGTTTCTTAGAACAATTATGAGCAATTCCATTCAATTTGTCTAGCGCTTTCGACAATGGTCATAGTGGAAAAGCAGCTTCGTCCTTTTTCGATTCTTCCTTTATCTAGACTAATGTTAATGTTCGCTAAACTGTACTTTCTGTTATAGTTCTCATCTTTTTTTCTCCCTGCAGTAGGTAGCATTTACCTGGAGATGTGAGTTTAGTTTTCTTCTGAACGCTGGTTAAAGGCACAAAAGTGCTCTTTAATACCCAATTATATTCCTTAAATAATTTAAAGGTGAACTGCATCCACAATACCATGTAATAGATAGACATTAAAGTATAAAAGGTGTAGCCTTGAGGGTATCTGCTCCTATAAAGTACAGTTTAGTAACCTTTTAGTCACAGTGTGCAATTATATCTGCCTGGCCCAGGTTTTATAATATACTGTACAATAACTCCACAAGGAGTCTCTTAGATATATAAAGATACAGTACAACCCATATATGTACAGTACAGTACGTGTTGTTTTATTCCCTTTTTTTTTTTTTTTTTTTGCAACACACAACTCATCCTCTTGCACTCATAAATCTTGTTTAGGATCTTAAATCATAAATCTCAACCTCGGTTTTTAAATAGGACGTTGGCGTTGTAATGTTGATGTGTTTTTGTGCTACTGTAGGTGTCCAGGTTAAATTCACCTTAAGCGTAAAGTAATCTCTTGGATCTGGCTGATCTGATCCTTTTGAAAATGCTGTGATGAGTAGCCGGAGCTTAACCCCTTAAACTCCCAGCTGGTCCAGACTGAAGTTCCTCACATACCTTAGTTTTACTGTAGTTCCTGAATAATTCATAGTGGATGCTGAATAATATGTTTAAGGCGGATATGAGGATAAGCCAGAAGTTAATGTTTAGCGGATTTAGTTTCGTTTATACGAAGCCAGAAGAATACTGTTGAATATGGTTCTGGCCTGTATTAGGGTCAGGTTTGTCCTGAAAAACTCTTGACATGATCTAATAATCAGAAACGATTATCATGTAGTTTGAGACCTTTTGAAGTCTCCTTTTTTTCCTTGAATGTTTTAATTTTTTTATTAAACTGTAGGGAAGTCAGGTTAGACCTTAAAGTTTTGAAGAGAGAGACACGCACCAATTTACTATTTAAAATTATTCAGATCTGTAATGTGTGTTACATCCATGTGCATGATTGTAAAATGTAGCAAGATTTCAGTATTTCTGGTTATTATTTAATTTTTCAGGGTGTCACAATGCTAACTACTGCACCACCATGCTGAATAAATTCATCCCAAAGTTAATTATTTGTTTTAGAACTGCGCACTCAAAGTGTTTTATTCTGCTTGTGCTACAGACGTTTGTAAGTATTTACTGTACAACAAGGTTTTTACAAGGTTTATTAATCAAAGTTGTACTTTTCAATGTAACCGGTGTGGTTTTACTAATAACATTTTTTTTTTAAATGATGGCAAAAAATGTTATTGTACACATTTAAATAATTTTTTATGTTTGTTTAATAATTTTGCCTTTGGCGTGTTGAGACCTGAATGTAATCATTTGAGGAAATGACATTTTCTCCCAAATACCTTATGTGTATATCCTTGTACGGTCCTCATATTATATTTCTCGTCATTCATAGTTACATTTAGTGGTGTGGAACATCCAAAAAAGACAAGTTAGTTCCTGTTTTCACGTATGTTATAGCAGCTGTACTGTAGGTCCAGATCTCTCTCTCTCTCTCTCTCTCTCTCTCTCTCTCTCTCTCTGTCCATTTTAACATTAAGAAATAATCCAATGTACCGTGTTATTGAGAAATCATAACGCTTTCCCATTAGCATGAATCTTACCAATTGTTACACTGGAGACTCCTTCCGTAAAACACCTTCTTGCAGAAAACTTCACCATATACATAAAGTATTTTTATAATACATAAAGCATGAATGAGCTGTTACTACAGAAACGATGCCAGGTCCGAATGAATGTAAACACAGTCAGCAGTGGTTACGTTACATTACAGTTTTGCTGAGCGGTGTGAAGACGTCCGCTCGACATACCAGCAACAGAAGATACATTCCAGCTCACTTTACTGCAGAAACCAGAAGACAGATGATGGGTGTGTGTGTGTGTGTGTGTGTGTTTTGCGGGGGACGAGAAATATTTTCTTGAAGGAAACAGGGAGAGAGTCAGTGCCCTCCAGCCCCTTGCTCTTAACACCCCCCCACCTCACCCCACTCACCTACTTTTCATACTTTCTCTCTCTTTCAGTCGCTTCAGACGGCTCGACCTGTTGCTGCACATCCACACACCCCCTGAGCTTCCACTCTGAGAGGTGTGTGCTTCATTCATTCACTTATTCATCCACATTGATACTTTTTCCTCGAGACTTTTGGAGTTTCACAGGCTGTCATAGAAAAGTTGGGTGCAGGATTTCCAGCGGATGTCGTGTGTGTGTATGTCCAGGAGAGCCGAGGATGTGTTTTGGTGGGACTGTATAGCTGGATGGCAGAGGTGAGTTGGAATGGAAATGGATGGCAATATGCATGTTTTGTTCGTTCCTTCTTTCTTTTTATTATTATTATTATTATTATTGTTATTTTCTATCTTTGCTCTCACTTTGCACTTGGTATTTGCGTCACTTCTGCCAAGCTTTTTCTCTTAATTTGGACGTTGGCCAGTCACAATGCGTTAGTGATGCAGTGACTCAGTAAATAACAGCTCTGAGCGCAACTATTTATACCCTCTCAGTCCAAATATCATGCAAAAAAAATTTAATAAATAAAACAGAGAAATATTTGTTAAACCAAAAAGAAGACGATGTCACAGTCTCCAGGACTGATTTGATGTGGAACCTTCATCAATCAGAGTTTTACAAGAACTAAGGGGCGAAGATCGATAAGACATAATGATAGTCATGAATATTACTGAGACGATGCTGGAGTTGCTCCGATATTATGAAAAAGTTTGAAGATGCATTTTCGTGCATAATATATATATATATATATATATATATATATATATATATATATATTTTTTTTTTTTTTTTTTTTTTGACAATAGAAGAAAGTCTGTACAAGCTACTTATCACGTCCCCTTTCCATTTAAAGTTTATATTTGTTAGAATTTAGGCTTACGAACCCTCACTTTTAAATCATAAGACTCAAATCTCATTTACCCTTCATTCGTTTCATACATTGTGATAGAGAGTGCATTAGTAATAGCGCAGACTGTGCTTCTCTATGATAATGATAATAATAATAATGCAAATTTAATGTTCGACTTTGCCGCGACGAGATTCTGTAGGCTGAATATGAGGAGAAAATAAAGCATTAAATTAAATCTGTGCCGTCTTTCATTTGAGAACTTAATTTCAGTTGCCAAACAATTTACATAAAAAATTTTTTTGTTGTTGTTTGTTTGTTTTTTCTTTCCCCACTCAGTGAATCCGCCAGGCTTTTGACCTTAAGTGCAAAAGCAAAGACAATTCATTACTTTAATGCTGCAAACACAGCTGTTACCAGTCATGGTAATGTGTGTGAATTTATTGTGTGTGTTAATAGCATTTAATAATAGTAGCCTCATAACAAGCCATATATATATACTGTATATAGTGGCACGGTGACTTAGTGGTTAGCACTGTCGCCTTGTACCTCCATGGTCCGGGTTCGAATCCCACCTCGGGGTCTGTGTGCATGGAGTTTGCATGTTCTCCCTGTAATTGGTGGGTTTGTCCAGTGACATGCAGATTAAGCTAATTGGTGTTTCCCCAAATCGCCCGTAGTGTGTGAATGAGTGTGTGTATCTGCGTGTTCCCTGTGATCGATTGGCACCCTGTCTAGGGTGTACCTCGCCCCTTGCCATAAGTCTCCTGGGAGACTCCCACGACCCTGTATACATGATAAAGCGGTACAGACAATGACGATATACAGTACAGACCAAAAGTTTGGACACCCCTTCTCATTCAGCGAGTTTTCTTTATCGTGTTCTTTATTGTGTCCTTTAGCCCAAACGCGTCTCTTCTGCTTGTTGCCTGTCCTCAGCAGTGGTTTCCTAGCAGATCTTCTACCATGAAGGCCTGATTCACACAGTCTCCTCTTAACAGTTGTTCTAGAGACGTGTCTGCTGCTAGAACTCTGTGTGGCATTGACCTGCTCTCTGATCTAAGCTGCTGTTAATCTGCGATTTCTGAGGCTGGTGACTCAGATGAACTTATCCTCCGCAGCAGAGGCGACTCTCGGTCTTCCTTTCCTGGGCCGGTCCGCATGTGAGCCAGTTTCTTTGTAGCGCTTGAGGGTTTTTGTGATTGCACTTGGGGACACTTTCAAAGTTTTCCCAATTTTTCGGACTGACTGATCTTCATTTCTTAAAGTAATGATGCCACTCGTTTTTTTTTCTTCACTTAGCTGCTTTTTTCTTGCCATAATACAAATTCAAACTCTTTGAATGAGAAGGTGTGTCCAAACTTTTGGTCTGTACTGTATATACTATGTGCTGGTGTCAAAATTTAAGCTCCTGCACATTTATGTGTGTGTCAACCAATTTCACACCTACAGGGATAATCCTTTATAAAGTAGAGAAATGCTGTTATGTAGAACCAGCTGACATTCAGAGACGCGGCAAAGATCAGAGAAACCCCACGTCCACCCGCGCCACAGCACACCATGGGTCAAACTGCACTTCACAGCCACGGACAGACATCGTGAAGCCGTTTTCATCCGTTAAGCATAGATTACAGCTGCGCCTGTGGAGTAACAGTGCAACTTTAGGGTCAGATCTTTACAATACAACAGAAGGAGGCACGTTTAAGCCCAAATAATTGAACCACGATGCTGATACTGTATGCATCTACTCCTTATCTTCTGCTTTAGGTGTATCTGTGTGTGTGAAGTGAGTTGTTAATCCTGGAATGGAGCCAGCTGGATAAGAACATGTGGCCTTACATGCAGGAACAGGACTGACTTTCATTGGTATGTGAACACCAAGCCTCAGTTCTCTGTTGTTAAAATGCCATGGCAACTTTGGACAGGAGCACCGCTCTGTAAATCAATGAATGGGGAGACGGGAAGTCTTTAAAAGCGGTGCTGGGTTTATCTCAGATCCAATTCTGAGAAGAAAACTATACTTTTATTGTTTTAAAAGGCAAAAAAAAGTATTGGTCTAGTAGATATAAAGCTATATTACTGACAAAACCCGACAGATTGAAAAGCTGCCGTTTTCTATGCTGTAATAAAATGAGTGTGCGCCTTGCAGAGTTTCTTTTTTTCCCAATTCATTCCTCTTGCACTATCATAACATTCTGTCTGACCACTGACAGGTGAAGTGAATAACATTGATTATCTCGGTACAATGGCACCTGGACGTGGGTGAGATATATATTCGGTGTTGGAAGCAGAAAAAAAAAAAAAAACGGTCAAGCGTAAGGATGTGAGTCACTTTAACAAGGGCCAAATTGTGATGTCTAGACGACTGGGTCAGAGCAATTTGAAAAACAGCAGCTCTTGTGGGATGTTCCTGGTCTGCGGTGGTCAACATCTAACAAAAATGGTCCAAGGAAAGCCAGCGAACCGGCGACAGGGTCATGGGTGACCAAGGCTCATTGATTTCCAAGGCTTCCCTGTGTAGTTCAATTCAATAGAGCAAAGGAAAGTTAATGTTGGTCCTGATAGAAAGGAATCAGAACACATGGTGCGTCTGTGTTTGTTGTGTACAGGGCTGCGTACAGTGTCCACCACTAAGAGCTCCCATAATGGGCACGTGAGCTTCAGAACTGGACCATAGAGCAGAACTCTAAAACCACAGCCTGAGCGTGTCATAGTCGTGCCGATATTCAGCACAACAGCTTGTTCTGAATATCGAGTGTGATGTTGCTTTTATACAACATTTCCATAAACACAATTTATTATCCACAGATTATGATTTGTTTAAGTCGTTTTGTTTCGCCACACTTATCCTTTTGTGACTGGCTAAAACAGCGTTGAGATGGTGACCAACGGTTAGTGTGATTAACAGGAGAGGTGAACGTAGTTTTAAATTATTTTCAGTACTATGGATCTAAAAGATAAGGAGAATAAATCATGGAAATGGTGGACAGTCCTGAGAAACTTACAAGATTCACGTTATATTTCCACTTATTCCACTTTAGAATATCTAAAAAAAAAAAAAGCTAGTGCAGTGTGTAGGGGTGTCCAATCCCTTATTCCACACACCAGGTAGTGCCCTTGATCAGGGGTTAGACAATGATTTGGGATTCAGCCTTGTTTTAGAAACTAGTTAGCGCTGTAGCTTGTTAACAGAACAACATGGACAGTTCAGAGGCAATTCAGAATGACTTTATTTTATAACGTTATCCAATGTGTGTTTTTTCTTTAAGTGCTTTAGAACCTGGTTGTGAATGTGGGTTTTGTCAGGCAGCTGCTCTCTCCTCAGTACTGCGGACAGACCTACTCTCACCCACGCTGAGACACACAGTTAGTGTCATTAACCACTGTACAACACCTGGGACACGCCCAGTCATACATACAGTATACAGACTGACCATTATCAGCACTTGTGGAAAGCCTCTCATCCAATCAGATTACTTGAGTATAATTATATTTTTGATTTTATTCATTAACAAATATCTTGTAACTAACTTTGCTGCTAGATAGGTGCATTCAGAATATGTTGTTTTGTCTTTTTCATTTTAAAACTATTATTATATTTCTTGTTTTATTTCTTATCTTGTATATATTTTTTCTTTTTTGTTTTATTGTACATTTTCCCGCCACTTTTTCTTGTCCTTCTTGTCTTCTTTTGAGATTTTTCTTGTCATTCTTTTTTTTTCTTGCCCAATTGTCTTGTCAAATTTTCTTTTCTTTTCTTTGTCGTAACTTGTTCTGTGGTTCTTTTTTTCCTGACCTGCATTTTTGTATTTTTCTTGTGCTATTTCTTGGCTTTCATCTGATAATTTTTGCATTTTCTTGTCCTTTTGAACATTTGCTTATCCTTTGTTGTTCTTTTTTCTTGGCTTTTTTGCCCTGTCTCATCCATTTTTCTTGTCCTTTTATTTGTTACTTTTTTCTTGCCTTTCTTTGTACCCTTTCCACTTATTTTCTTATCTTTTTATCTTATCTTCATTGATACTTTATTTATTGTACCCTTTTCCCCTAGGACTTTAATTTTGTCTATTTTTTTGTGTTTTATTTGAGTATTTCTATTTGTTTATTTTTTTCTTATTTTTTTTTTACTTTTTCTTTTAAAAATATATATTTTATTTACTTTTTTTATTTTTATTTTCTTTTTTTTTCTTGTGTAAAATTCACAGTTTATATTGTGACTCTTATTAAAAAACATCACTTATACTATATGCATACACATATAGCCCTGATAATGATCATTTGTTCTCTCTCTCTCTCTCTCTTTCTTCATTCTTCCTTTCACACACACTCTCTGTCTCTGTTTCAGATAAAGGAGGAAAAGTCACGGCTGAATAAAGCAAAGTGGAGCGTCATTGCAGAAGATCGGGCCTGCTGGAGGAAAGATAAGATAGTGGAGAGACGCAAGAAGAGCGACCGATAGAGAAGAAAAGAGAGAGAGATGATGGATCATTCGTATTTGTGGATCTTGCTCTTGTCTCTTTCCCTCTCGCATCAGAGTGTGTCTGCGCAAGCTGAAGGTACGAGGCCTAGCTCTTGTGCTTCTCTGTGTTTACTCAAAGCACTGCGTTTGTTTAACAGATAAGACCTAGAGGACAACACACACTTTCAAAAAAGCCACAAATGCCAAAATAGTTTAGCAAAGTACAGCAGGTACAGTACAGTCATCCAAGTGTTCCAAGTGTTTAAGAATAATA
Source organism: Clarias macrocephalus (assembly GCA_011419295.1). Taxonomy (NCBI): domain Eukaryota; kingdom Metazoa; phylum Chordata; class Actinopteri; order Siluriformes; family Clariidae; genus Clarias; species Clarias macrocephalus. Next base: position 21,192 of record JAAGKR010003072.1, read on the forward strand.
AATTGGACAACGGTATATGAGGTTTCTGTGTAATGAAAAAGAAGCACAACCTGAACACCACAGGCAGACACAGTAGTGTTGGTGAGTGAAGTCTGACTTTTAACATCTGGATGTCCTCCGCACCTGTACAGCTCTGGTACGTCTAACCGAATTCCTCTCCTGCTGTAAATTTTCCACACTCCTGTCTCTCTGACGAAGCAGAAAATGTAGGAGAAAGTTCACATCATGCCTATGACCCACCAATAACCACTTTGAAGTGTGTGTGCGTGCTGTGCTTCATTACAAGAGGTATGAGGTGAGATTATTAACGCCTACCCATACCCTAAAGCACAGTCCTTTGACACACCAAGGTTATATGAAGGATTCTGAAAGTTTACCGTGACAGACAGGTATGTCGCCCGAGCGTCGCAAAGCGTCCTCCTTATCGTCGGGAAAGTTTGTTTCATGGTGATGCAGCTGTCTCGTCCATGAGACCAAACTTTATAGTGTTCTCTGGATGAAAGAGACAGTTTTCATCTTTTAAGTGACACTAAACAATCATATATGTACAGTATGCAGAAGAGGATGGATAGCGCTTTGCAAACAGTGTTCAGCCAGCCTGTGATGTACTGTAGCATATGTAACATTTGTAAAACATAAAGTTGCCTGGCCTTACATGACTCTGAGGAAGTATGTGCTAGTGTTCACACTGTGCTAGCTGGCTAAGCTCTTTTCACACACATTTTTTTGTGCTGCTTTGGAGATGGAAAGTTTGCTTCTGCCGCAACCAAACACTTGTTTATGAGGTTATTTGTTTATTTTATTTTATTTAACAAGATCATGCAGATTTTGTTTGTCCGTGTGGAGCGTTTCAATTTAGCACGCCAAGTGTTAGCTAACACTAGTTAGAGACAGCTAGCAAAATTATATGATCAGTCATGAAAGGTTTTCCTCACCATTTTATCTAGATACAATTTCATCATTTTGTCAACCGATTAATGAAACCTAACATTTGCATCTATTTTCCCCTGTTTTATATATATATATATATATATATATATATATATATATATATATATATATATATATATATATATATATATATATTTTTTTTTAACTGCTATAATTATAGTAGTACAATAATAAGGTGACATAGAAGGAGTTATTCCTTTGTCTATGACGAGAAATGTAAAAATAATTTACCTTATACTGAGATAAGCAAACATGGCATTAAAAACAAATTAAATAAATTAATGAACGATATAAATAAATTCATATTAGTATTTTTTGTTTAATGACCAGATTTGTAGAAAAAAGCAAGAATGTAAACTATAAGAACCTGATTTCTAATAGTGAATATAGTAATAATTTAGAATATAGTCTCTATAACAATTCAATTTAAAATCAGACGTTCCTTTAAACCATTTTTGGAAGGAGTCTCCAGTGTCTTGTCTTCAACAGTGTCAACTTCAACTGTCTGTGATAAAAGAGTTGTAGGTAGATGAGTATTGGCAAAGGACTAAATTGGAAGGGGGGGGGGGGGGGGAAAGAGCATGCAAAAAAAAAATCATATCGATTTCTTAAAAAAAAAAGAAAATAAAAATCAATGATATTCTGCGCAGTTATTTCCTACTACAACATCAAATGCGTGCGGCTACGCTTCATATCCCGTGTACTGAACTACTACTTATAGGCTGAATGATTTTAATCGAATTGAATCTTTCCTGAAGGCACGGCGTGAGTTAATTAAACATCAGTAATCCCCACACAATCCGATACACCGTGCTGTACATGTCACAGTGGCTTCTCCTCAACACTGCCAGCTCATACACCGCAACTCTGAGCTGGGTTCAGTCGAATAAAGACTCCGCCTTCACCTTCTGTCACCTCTGTATTATACAACGGCCAGCATCAGCACCAATGGCTTGAGAGATGCAAGGTCGATTGAATTGCCTGTATTTGTATTTCTGCTTGTGTTGATGGATGCAGGGAGAGAGGAAGGGCAGAAGGATGTGTGGTTAGATTTATTGGTGTGAAGAAAAAAGAAAAAAAAAGAGAGTGAGAGAGAAGGAGAAAGATACTGGATTCATATCCCCGTGCTGCATCTGCTTTTCACCTGCATGCTCAGACAGTCAGAGGCAGATAACATCTGTCTGCTTGAACCGATTTTCCACTTCGTCTGTTCTTAACTCGGCCTCTGGCTGGACCTGTCTGAATCTATAACGTGGCCTGCAGCGTTATCCACGTGACACCGAGATCCTCATAATCAGCATGCATGCATTAGTCACACGCTTCTGTATCTTCTTCAAACATACATCTAAAAGTATAGCTATTACATCAGCAGCTAACCGAGACCGAGAATGTAATGTATTTTTTGAGATCGCGCACTTAATCTAAATGCTACAGTTGAGAATAGATGCGCGGCCATGCCTCCGCCAGAAAGATACACAATCGTGTGTTTAATGTAGCGTGTTCCTTTTGAAGGAAATGAGGAGATGAGGATTTGTGCTATAGGGGGAAATAAAGCAAGTGTAGCAGCACTGTAAATATGTAAACTCTTCTCCTACAGATACAGTATGATGTAGAAACTATTTCCGTCTGTAATCTCTTACTGGATTCCGTTCATGTTAGGGATGATTAATTGTATATACATAATCATAAGCATATTACATGCGTACATGTACATTAATACTATACCACTGTACTGTATGACTGAATACTCAAATCTGATTGGTCAGAATGAGTGCATTATTTCAGTAGAACAGCTTAGCTTAGGCCGTGGTTCTGTCTGTAAAGTAAACAACAGCACTCATTCTAACACTTCATTCATTTCTTTTTTAACAGAAAGAGAGAGAGAGAGATTGTTAGATAGAATGCACCTATGACATACATAAATGAGAACAGGACACATAAGAAATATATATAGTATAATATATAGTACCATGGTATTTTTTTTTTCAATTAAATTTTATTTCTATAATGGTCATTGTCTCAAAGCAGCTCCACAAAAATGAAAAGACAATACATTTTTGACAGTAGCACGGTAATTATTTGCTGATATAGTACATTACAGTATGTTAGACAGTTCTACCATGGTACATACTTTAGTACAATGGTACATATGCTATAGTATGGCACACGGTTCTACCAAAAACTGGACAACGGTACTGTAGAAGACGCAAAAAGTATTATTAATAATGGTGATATTGATGTAGTATGGTACTATTGTATGTATATACAATTATATAGTACTACCATGATTACCCACTGAACTGCCATAGTACCACTGTCGGCTTGCCACCTCCAGGGTTCGGGTTTGATTCCCGCCTCAGGTCTGTATGCATGTACGTTGTCCAAAGACAACCCCACGGTCCAAAGACATGCAGATTAGCCCAATCGGCTTTCCCAAATTGCCTGTAGTGTGTGAATGCGCGTGTGAGTGTAGACCAGAGGTCCTTCAACAGTTGTAAAAATGGGAATGAATACTTCAGTGGTCACCATTGGCTTCCTCGGTCCCTAGTTAGACTACAGAGGTTCCTACTGTAGATGGATGGATGGCGATATTATGGTATGTACAGTCCTATAGTTTAACCTAGTAAAATAACCATATCAACCATTTAACTATAGTAAGATTTTTGATGGGGGAGCCACCTTGCCTCTGAGATGCCTCTAAAATCAACAACATTAAATCTAACCATACATATAAAATAAAATGCACGACTGGGACATTTCGCTCCACTCATCTACGTTCATCACATAAAATTCTACCTTCTTGTTCAACACCCCCCTTCACCTCATTGTGGTGTCAGGGAGCGACTGTGGTTACGCTCCAGGGCTAAACCGCAGGCCAAGGTCTCAAACCATTCATAGTTGAGACCAGAGAGGGCTACCTCCCGTTAGATTCTGGCCAAAAAAGCTTCATGGGAAGACAAACAACATGGCATCGGACAGTGAACCTTCCAGTCTGGACGATGTTCAAAATGCGACTAGAAAAGAGCAAAGACGTGTTCCTAGGAGACCAGCTACCAGGTTTGTTTGGACAAACCGCCCCAGGGTGCCTGACTGTTGATGCCAGCAGAATCAAAGAGAACCATCTGCGCGATACCAAACCAATAAAAATCGGCACTTGGAACGTATGCGGTATGGACCTTTGAAAGTTACAGGTCATTAAAAATGTAATGGACCGAACAAAGCACCAGACAACAGTTAACCTTCTGTGGAAATGTCATGCGAGCCAATTCATCACTGAAAAAATCTATCGTGCTGGGAACGGTCAGAAGAACGTGCAGAAGAGACCTTCCAAAAGCACGCTGGTTTGATACGGTCTTGACGGACACCGCGATGAGAGCGTGATCTCAAGGATGCAGTCCCAGACAGGAAGGCATGGAGGATGTAGTCCTATGAAGTAGCCATGAGTCGTAGTACGAAAACATTCTGTAGCATCATACAGTAAGTGTGGAATCATACAACACCTTTCAACATACAGTAAAATATGAAAGTTTGTTAGATGAAGCTGAAAAGGAAAACGAGAGGCAAATTTTACCAGGAGTGCGTTTAAGAGGAACGCTGTGGCATTTGTGGTATAACAAAGACACGGTCCATTTTGTTGTTCCTTTCAGTACATGCAGTATGTATAGTACAGTATATGGCGGATTATATCAAATCACTACTGAATTCTTGATTGGCATTGAGCAGAAGCTGTTCTTTATGTTACATTATGTAATAAAGCAGCTCAGAGTGGTGCAGATGAAAATGTTTGTATTACTGCGCTTCTTCTAATACATTGTTGTTTCTATGGTAACAACATTCACAGAGATGTGTATAGAGGCGATTCCTTATACAGTCAGATCCATACATTTTGGAACGAAGATAATGAATTAAAACATTGCCATTTGACCTCTGTATACCACCACACTGAATGTGAAATGAAGCACTCGAGATGTAAGTTTCAGACAAAGGGTTTGACAAAAGTGTAGCGTTAACCATTCAGGAATTACAGCCATTTTCATACACACAAGCCCATTCTGACGGCTCATAAATAATGAAGCAAATGGTTGACAAGCAGTTGTATGGCCAGGTGTGTCCTGTTCCCTCGTTAATGCATGACTAATCAAGCAGATAAAAGGCCTGGACATGGATCTGAGTGGATCTGAATTTGCATTTGGTAGCTGTTCACTCAAACTCTCGACATGTGGTCCAAAGAAGTGTCCATGCAAGTGAATGAGGCCATCATTAGGCTAAAAAAAAAAACTAAACTAAATAAACCCATCAGAGCGACAGCAAAAAAAAACAAACAAAAACAATGCAACATTCATTTAAAAAAAAGGAATTATCTGGCGAGTTCAAGAACAGCAAAAGACCTGGAACACAACTAAAGCAGGATTCTGTCTATGGTGAAGAAGAACCCTTTTGCAACATCTATCACGAACACTCTTGAGGAGGTCGGTGTGCCATTGTCAAAGCTCTACAGTCAAGAGGCGTGCTTTATTCTTTGTCCTGTACAGTCAAGAACAGGGAGGCCACATTAGACTTTGCCCGGAAAACTTGGACTTCTTGAGGCTTAGACTTTTGAAACCAAAATTAACCCGGACCAGAACGATGGGAAGAGAAAAGTGTGGGGAAAGAACGGAACAGCTGAAGATCCAAAGCATACCAACTCATCTGTCAAACATGGTGGAGGGTCACTGGTGTTTATTGATGACTTGACTGCTGATAAAAGGAGCAGGATGAATTCGGAAGTGTATACTGTAGGTCTACACTCCCTGCTCAGATTCAGTCAAATGCTGCAACACTGATAGGACGCAGCTTCATATTAAAGATGGACATACAGTCAAAGCTACCCAAGGCAAGGACATGGGATATTCTTATTTGGTTTGTTTCGTTATGTATGGTCCTCCATAATGCAGGTGTGTATGAATATAGCTATAATTCCTGAATGGTTAATGTCACACTTTGTCAGACACCTAGAATTAAAGCTGAAAGTCTTGACTTCGTTCAGATCTTTTGTTGCTTTGCCAAATGGCCCAAAACAAAACATATATTTGTTTGATAACTGGTTAAAAAAAACAAGTGTAACTGTTAATATGATTGCATAAAGTTTTGTGTGAGGATCAGTTTATTTGTTATTTTTGAATCCCAAGTGTCAGCACTTTGTAACACTTTGTTAAAACTCTGCTGTAAAACTTGGAATTCATTTGTGCCTGAAGAAATGCAAGCTGTCCAAACCCTTTAGCTGTCACACATTCAATTCTATTCACTCAAAAATGTTTTTGTTTTTAAATCATAACACATTTTTTTTTTACATTAAGTGAAAAAAAGATGCTTAAAAAGTCTCACTCCTTGTGTGATGGAGTGTTTGTCATGTGATTAGGACTTTTCATCATCTTAAGCAGGATAATCCCGTGGACTTATTGTGGACTGGTGATGACCTTTAGAAAACCTGAAGTACACCTTTCCAGGAATAGAAAATAGTCACCTGAAAGGTCTTGGCGCTTGATTAGAGCAGGCTTGCTACCTGTGTGTAACGTCTAAATATCACTAATGTCCTGTGTCCCACTCTTGGAGGACAATGACACTGACCAGGCTATGTTTTGCCTGAGGTCATCCTGCCTGCATGTTTATAGAACATGGAGTATATGTTAAAGCAGGTCAAATCCTCACTAAACATCGGATTCCAGATGTTAGCATCTTTTTAAATTTGACCCTAACCTACGGTCTGACATTGCTTTCCATGAACTGCGTTGATTATTTACAAGACTTGCGTATTAAAGAAGCAGTTTGTGTAATTTTAGAGCCCCCTGGTGCCTGTAAGGTGCATTGCAATCACACAACAAATGAATACGCTACTGTAATCCCTTAATGAATCACACCACATGATAAAATGATGTATGCCTTGTGTGTTTATTTACATTATAAGAATACGATTCAGTAACTGGACCGCTCTGATTCAGCTGGGTTGGAGCCTATTCCTGGGCCAGAAATCTAAAAAAAGCTTAAAGAGATGAAGCGAGGCTCGTGAGGTTCTCTGAATTGTACTATTCAACACGGTGTCCACATATTTCAGTTACTGTTGGTCTTTCAGCTGTTCCCATCGAGGGGTCGCCACAGCGGACCATCCGATCCGCACAACAACTTGGCACACATTATACGCCGGATACCCTTTCTATCCGTGCTTGGGACTGCATCCAGTGGGAGGGGTTTGGGCCTTCCGTATGGCAGTCGAAAGCTTTTTTTCCCTTTCTCCTCCTTCTCATATTCCCCCTCCTCCGTCTTCTTCATCCCTCCTCCTGCATTTTTTCCTCTCCTCCTCCTTCTTCCTCCTTCCTCTCATCCTCCTCTTCCTCCTCCTTCTTGTTTTTCAGATTTCCAAACAATATTTTTTCTAAACGCTAGCCAATTTTATATATTTATTCTAATTAGACACCTTCAAATTTACAACTTTATTTAAATTTAAAACCATCAAGACATTTCAAACTTTTGCAAAGCTTTGTCGGTGATTATACAGAATATAAGTCTTGTTCATAAACTATATATCCCTCCTGTCCCTATCACACACCACAGCTTGACCAACTCTTTGAAATCTCTGAAAGCCCACTTAGGCGGTGCTTATTTTCCTGAGGTCACACTGCCATCTTGTGGTAATGTTGAAGAATACTACAATTTCATTTTGAATAATGTTCCACAGTCATTAAATGCACCACAACATGAGTATGGTGACATAAACATTGACCAATAATGATCTGCAAGTACTTATGTGAAGTAAATATTTGAATTGTGCAATCTCTTTCACTGTGCACGTCCCCGTTTCATACCTTTTTTCGTCTTTAGCTACGTTTGTGAAATGTATTGACGCATGGCTGTGTTTGTCCCTGCTCAGAGTGCCGCACAGCCTTGCCTGCAGACATTGTTTTCTTGGTGGACGAGTCGTGGTCAGTGGGTCCTTCCAGCTTCGGTCAGATTAAAGAGTTCATCGCTGAAATCATCCGATCCTTCCAGAGCAGCGTGATCGGACCGGAGGGAGTCCGCTTCGGAGTCACCTTATACGCAGACATTCCACGGTATAGTAGATCACTCCATCATGTTCTCAGCTCAGCAGTGGGCATGAGATGCTGGGTTCAATCCCTGGCATATCCAGCAACAGTTTTAAATATCCAGCATTCCACGGGTCTCTGAGTTTTACAAGGTCATGGCGTCAATCCCTATTCCGACCAGGCAGTTCTCGAGCAAGGGCCTGAACCCTGTCTACTACTGTACATCAGCGCCACGTCATGGCTTCCTGACAAGCCGGTTTATGTGAAGGAATGATTTTCTCTCTCCTGTGATGTACTGTATATGTGATAAATAAATTCTTAAGAATTTGTAAAACTGTTTTGGCTCCACTGGCTGCTGAAGGTCAGTTCATTCAAATGCCTCTTTTATCCTGATAAACTCTTTTACCCATGAAATGGCTCAGGATTGGAGGTTTTGATATTCCATTGAGGGAACTTTTTTATTTATTTATTTATTTATTTATTTTATTGCATTCAAAATATTCAGAAAGTATGATGCCTCCAAGGCTTCTAATAGTTGTGTAGGCGGAAAAAATCCAGAGTCAGCCAATTTGAAATCCTCTAGTCTGGCTTTAATAAGGAAAAATGTGTTTAGAATTTGTAACAAGCGTTTCTTGGGGACTGAAGAAAAGGACGGTAACAGATCAGATGCAGTATAATGGACAAGTCGTGTATAAACATTTATTATTGTTATTAAAATAAAAGTGCAATTTTAGAGCTGAAACAACCGGGACAGACCACCACCATCTTGCACAATTCTGCAGGTGGATTATAAGCAGAAGAAGCCTGCATTTGTACACTACAACACAGTGATTTTGGCAGACCTCCTTCTTCAGAACAACTTACATTGTAAGCTCATTATACATTGAGGGTTAAAGGCCTTGCTCAAGAACCCAACAGTGGTTATGGGGTTTGAACCTGGGACCTTCTGCACTGTAGGCCAATGCTTTAACCACTAAGTTTCCTTTTTTTTTTTTCACTTATTCCGGCTAGTTAGGAAGCTGAGGTCAGAGCTCAGGGTCAGTCCTGGTACAGCGCCGCTGGAGCATAAAGAGTTGAGGACCTTGCTCAAGGGCCCAGAAGTGGCAGCTTGACAGTCCTGGTGCTTGAACCTTCAACCTTCTGATTAGTAACCCAGAGCCATAACAGTGCACTGTGTGGGATATTTTATAAGCAAGAAAGCGAATCACCCTTTTCTAGGTTCAGATTTTATTGCCTGGCTTTGCCTGTTATTGTAAAATCACAAGGTATGACGATGACACAGTATTTGGGTCCAAAAGAGAAATAAACAATCATAATATCGAAGTTATCAATATATTAGGAGTATTAGGAGTCATGTCCAATGCCTGTTAAGAGCACACTCCTGAGAAGATCATCACGTGGATAAAGCATAACATAATACAACTATCTGTATCTGTTTACTCTTACAAATATGTTCTCTATACAGCACCTTACAAAAGTATTCATACCTCGTGCACTTTTCCACATTTTGTCACGTTACAAAGTGGCACATAATTGTAAAGTGGAAGGAAATTAATAACTGGTTTTCAAAATGTTTTACAAATAAAAATCTGAAAATACAATTACGTTTGTGGTTGCAACATGACAAAATGTGTTCAAAGGGTATGAGTACTTTTGCAAGGCACTGTACAGTACTGTACCTGTATTTGGGTGTAAAATGGCCTGGAAAGGGGCGTGGCTTAACCTGGAAGCTTCAGACCATTCAAGACCCTCAGATAATCTCTCGAGTTTCTAAGTTGTCTCAGAAAGACTCAACTCAAGATGGACTGTTCATTTCGAAATACAGTTTGCACAGGTTTTGATTGGGTTTGTACATGTCTGTAGTAGTTTTGCATGAATTTAAACCTCTTTTAAACTTGGTAAAAAATAAAAAAAAAAACTCCTGCTCATGGTACTTTAATATTTTCTGTGGAATCCTACTCCAGATGCAAACCTCTAGACACAACCAGACAACTTGGAGGAACATGGAAAACATGAGCTTTGGCCAACCATTGGTAGTTCAGAAACATATATAACAGATGGCGTAATGGATAGCTCTGTCGCCAGGCATCTCCAGGGTCTGGGTTCGATTCCCACCTCGGGGTCAGTGCTCATGAAGTTCGCATGTTCTGCCCGTGCTTGATGGGTTTCTTCCGGGTACTCTGGTTTCCTCCCACAGTCCAAAGACACACAGATTAGGTTAATTGGCGTTCCCAGATTTCCCGTAGTGTGTGAATGTTGACTTGAAGTCCTACTACTGTCGCAAAATGGGAATAAATACACTGGTAATCACCACTGGCCGCCCTAGACGGACTACAGAGGTTCATGAATGGATACATTAACCATGGTGTATTCAAATTTTCATGATGACCGTGAAGCATTTTTTACAATAGCAAAAGAAAAAATAATTGTCGTAATTGTTGAATCTTATACCATACATGGACTGATCAATAAAATAAGTGTAGACAGGGTTAATGTTAAGTTTGAAGATTGATTTTGTTTCGGATAAAGTAATAAACATGTATTGATGTATTTCTGCTACCAGGATGCGCATCGCTCTGACAGACTACGCCACCATGGAGGAGATATTAAACGCGGTGGAGGAGCTGCCGTATGAAGGAGGAGGCAGTCGCACGGGTGTGGCCCTGGAGTTCCTCGTGGAGTCCGTCTTCAGCCCGTCGATTGTCCGGGAAAACACTCCAAAGGTGTGATGATAGATCAAAAAATTTTTTACATTTTATTTGCCTGGCCAACTCTAATATACTCAGAGACGGAATAGCTAACCTACTGGAGTAATCACTTTTAACATTAAAATGACCAAAGAAGAAGAAATCTTGTATTTGATCACTTTTTTTTTCTTCTTCTTCCATGTATTCTGTAGCCCGGGAGCCGACATGTACCCAGCACATGAGGTGTTATGTTAATATAATAGCTGTAATGTTAGGACAGCGCCGCATCGAAACGAGGACTTCATTAGGATTTCAGAGCGCGTACAGCTGCTTGTCCTGCAGAGAGACGAGCACCTGATGTGCAAATGAGGCAGCAGGCAAAGGAGAGCTTTGCTGTAATTAACTGCAGAGTTATCGACTTTTATTTAAAATCAGCTCACACACACACACATACACTCACACACACGTGCACGCTGAGGCATAATGCTGTTTAGTGAATGCTGATGAACTCGACCCTGTGCTTCAGGTAAACTTTATAAACAAAAAGTAGCTGCACTAGTGTAATGACAAATCATCATTTCTGTTTGAGGCAGCTCTGATTTGCTATGGATTAAATTAGAAGATCTTTAAGATTGTACATAATACTCATATGGTAGGGCTTCACGTTACGGTTCATTTAAATAACCTTGGTTACCGTGTTAGGTGAAGATTAAACACGTTGATGTGCGGTTATTAGTTTGCATGTTCTCCCCGTGCTTGGTGGGTGTCCTCATGGTACACCGGTTTCCTCTCACAGTCCAAAGACATGCAGATTAGGCTAACTGGCGTCCCCAAAGTGCGTGAATGAGCGTGTGAATGCTGAATGGTGGTAAACCAATGGTTGTACAAAATGGGAATACATACATTGGTCAACATTGGCCTCCATAGTCCCTAGTTGGACTACAGTGGTTCCTAGATGGAGATGGATGGATGGATAAACAGTCATACTAGCTGTACTGAGACAAGGGTAGATCAGTGGTTTAGACGCTGGACTACTGATTGGAAAACCCTCACCAAGATGTTGCTTTTTTGCCATTTGGCCCACATTAAATGAGAAATGAAACACTCAAGATCTGAGTAAAGTCAAGACTTTCAGCTTTAATCCAGGAGGTTTAACGAATATTTGCATTAACCATCCAGGAAGTACAGGCAATTTCAAACACACACACATATTTTGTGGGGTTCATAACAAATGGAACAAATGCCTGACAAACATTTGCATAGCCAGCTATGGTCAGGTGTGGCCTGTTCCCTGACTAATCCAGCAGATAAAAGGCCTGGACATGGATCTGAGTGTTACAGTACATTTGCATCTGGCAGCGGTTTACTCAAACTTTTAACATGAAATCCAAAGAGGTGTCTATGCAAGTGATTGAGCCCATCATTAGGCTGAAAAAAAAAAACTAAATAAAGCCATTAGAGAGATGGCAGAAACAAAGGGAGTGACCAATACAACAGTTAGTTCTTCAAAAGAAAGTGTTAACTTGCAAGTTCAGCAACAGCAAAAGGCCTGGAAGACAACTAAAGTAGATGACCACAGAATCGTGTACATTTGTGAACATTGGGAAGAGAAAAATATGGAGAAGTGTGTATGGCTGCCAGTGGAAGCAGGTCACTGGTGTTTATTGATGACCAGACTGCTGATAAAAGTAGCAGGATGATTCTTGTATAGAACTATAAAAGTGACAGGTGGATTAAAAGCAAAAACATACAGTGAAAGCTACTCAAGGCAAAGAAACAGGACATTCTTCACTGGCCAAGTCAGTCACCTGCTCTCAACCTAAAAGCTTTGCTTTTCAATTCCTGAAGAAGAAGACTGAAGGCAGAAAGACCCAGAAACAAGCAACAGCTGAAGAAAGCTGCAGTAAAGGCCTGGCAAAACAAAAACGGGAGGAAACTCAGGCTAAAGGAATCTTTATCATGCCCATGGGTTCCAGACTCCAGGCAATCTCTGACTACAAAGAATATTTATCCAAATAGCAAAGGAAATGCTTATGTTTATAATTCTGTAAGTTTGTTCCATTATTTATGAGCCCTCCAGTATGGTGGGTGTGTAATATGGTTGGTAATTCCTGAATTGGTAATGCCACACGTTGTCAAACCCCTTGTATTAAAGCTGAAAGTCTTAACTTCACTCATTTCAAATTCAATGTTGGAAAAATAAATCTTTTTATATAATATAAAATATATAGATCTGACTGTAGCACCACTGTAGTTTATTATTTAAAATAATTAGTTCTGACATTATTAGTATTATTTTAACAATCACTAAAGCTATGTATATTAATGCTAAAGTACTTTAGTTTGTTAATGCAATAGACAATGCTAATTGCAGGAGTCTATTGTACTTTTTGAGGATCTTCTTGTCGTATTTTACTGTTTAAAGTCGTGATGTTAACAAATAATCATAAATCGGTTAATTAATTTCATTAATTAAGTTTTAACTGATTAAAAATTTATCAATGCATAAAATATATAATTTTTGTTTTGCACCATTTTTCTCTGTAGCTGAAATTTCTATTAACTTGGACACGACAAGAGGGCCCACTTGCAGTTTATGTGATATGCTTTTTCAGCCTGGTTTTAGAATAAGGACAGAGGCTTACTTAACTTGTTAATTTGTTGGGATTTTGTTGTGGACCTGTTTAAATAAAACTTATTCAATTATTGATTAGCATTCAGGTAAGTTATGAAACCCTAACCCTAACCCTATACCCTAGTTTTCATTGCTCAGTTAAAAACCACACCCCAAAGAAACCTATCCTGTCTGATTTCAGATTGCGGTGCTCATCACTAACGGCAGATCGGATGACGCGATCGACGGCCCGGTTAAAACAATAGCGGAGAGTGGCATCTCTCTTTTCGCAGTAGGTAAGTGACATCCTGTACACCGCTCCTTCCTGTTGTGGCTAACATGCAAATTAGTCATTAGACCCGTCAACATACTGAACTGTATATCAGCAAATAAGGAGGTGTTGCTGCAGCTTTCATTTGTCAGCGGTTAGCTCCTTTACTCTTGGCTCAATCCCGATGCCCAGAGCGCAGCAATAATTACAGCTCATTAGAGAGCGGCCAGCTAATTGCAGCGATTTCTCATCAGTCATGTCTCCTTTTTCCTCTCTGATGTTCTGACACACAGTCTCTAATCAGTCAGCCCCGGAGAGGCGTGAATAAATCAGCTTGGCTCTGTACACCAACACCAGAGCACCACACATCCACACAGCATCGTGAACTTTCTTCAGTGCAAAGAAACTAAGGCGTGCTGGGAAAGTCATTAGAAGTTGTTGTGTGATTTAGTCGGCTGTTTTGAATATTCATGTGTTTAAATCAGATGTTTATTAGAGCAGAGGTACATTTGAAATAGTTTTATTCAATTAAAGAATCTTTTGTGTGTGTTTCTCAGGTGTAAGGAACGCTGATCCGGAGGAGCTGAAGAGGATAGTGAGCGAGCCTCATGAGGAGCATCTGATGCTCAGCCTTGATTCGTCCTATCTAGAGAACCTGCTGCCCAAAATCTCCCGCCGAGTGTGTTTCACCGCCTCCGAGCCACCTCGACCTGTTAAACACACACGTCCTGGTGAGACACGCAGCACGAACACGAACACGCTCACGAGAGGAAACACAGCCTGAACGTGGCTTCACTCGAGTACAAATGAATCTCACACCATCTGTGTCTAAGCTCTCCTCACTGTGTCTCTCTCTCTCTCTCGCTCTCGCTCTCTCTGTATCACTCTGATCATGCTTTCTCTCTTTCTGTGTGATAGTGATGGAGAAAGTGGTCGGCCCCAGGGACCTGCAGGTCAGCGAGTTGAGCTACAACTCTCTACAGCTCTCCTGGAGTCAGGCCACTGGGGACGTGACAGGTTACAGGCTGCTGATCGCTCCCGTGTCTCCAAAGGGCCATCTGCTCCCGATAAAACCCCGACAGGTGATAGCTACACGCCAACAGAGCCACACACACACACACACACACATGAACAAGATTCTACTTACAAGTCCCACATGGGGGGATAAAATGTTACAGCAACATAATGGGGAAATAAGTTAATAAGGTTAATAAATAACTTTGGTTTAAAATTAGCAGCACAAATGTAGATTCATAAGTGGCCTAATGTTATTGTTCACAGAATGCTTAGTTTTAATGAAAATGATCCTTTAAAACATGATGAAATTGTTGTCAGTTGCCCTGATAGTCTCTTGAGTTTATCTTACCAAGATTAACAATCCTTAAGCTTAAACTTGAAGGTCTTACTCCATTGCACATTTAATTTACAGTAAGCATGCATCCTAAACCTGATCCCTGTACCTCAGATTGATTTGAAGGGCGATGTTGGAAATACCAAAGTAACCGGGTTGACCCCAAAGACCGAGTACTCTCTCACTGTCTACGCCGTCTACCCCGGACTTATAGGAGAATCCTCCACTGTAAACGCTGAGACGAGTAAGTATCACTACATCACAAATAAAACACTTTCAGCACGTTTGGCTATGGCGGGTATACTGTATGTCTAAAGATGAGTGAGGTCACATGTCGGAATCAATAATGTCAACCTTGCTGCTTTAATCATAAAAGCAACACGACTTGAATATAATTAAGAATGTCTCATCTTAAGTGTAGATTCTTCTTTCTTCTCTTCTCTTCTCTTCTTTCGGCTGCTCCTATTAGGGGATGTCACAGCGGACCATTTGTCTCCATCTAACTCTGTCTACTACATCTTCCTTTGTCCCTCCCATCTCCTGCATGTCCCCCCTCACCACATCCATAAACATCCTCTTGGCCCCTCCTCTTCAAATCCAGCCTGGCAGCTCCATCTCTAACATTTTCTTCCCAATGTACTCCTCACCCCTCCCCTTCACATGTCCAAACCATCTTAAGCTGGCCTCTCTAACCTTTTCCCCATATAAAAGAAAAAATATAGTATGTTTTTCAGTAATTCACAACCAATACATTTGTAAAGAAAGAAAAAATCCTCAATAAAAGGATTATTAAATCAGGAAAATAATCAATATTATACAACAGTTAGTTCTGATTGAGTAAGCTGATTGAGTTAGAAGCGTCCCACAAGTGGTAATAATACAGAAGATGGGACATTTCACTATACTATGTAGAGGTGGGCGATACTGCAAAATTTTGTATCGATCCGATACCAAGTTACTACAGGGCCAATAAATTAAAATCAAATTCAATTTGATCACAGATACCGATATTTTTTATTTTTAGGACACTATAAATTACATTTACTTTCTTGCATAGAGGATATCACTGTATCACAGTTTATGAAGTGATTGCATAATTTTGCTAAATCTGAATACGTCTATGATTTGTGATGTGATTTGCTGTTACCACAGTAGCGAATGACCTTTTTACAGACGTCGCAATTCGCTGTCTTTTCATTCACAGCAGTAACATACTTTCCACACAGCGCTTCGTTTCTTATCTGCTAGCTCCATGATACCAAGGCAGGCATGCTTGTTTTTGGCGCTGCTGAGTCACGTGATGGTAGGGCAACAAAACACAGCAGAGCAGGGAGTGGTGACCAATGTGAGTGACGTGCGAAAGGAGCTGCATAAGAGAAAGCGTTATATACAGGCTCATTTTAAATATTATATTTCATGCAAAGTTATTTTGTCAAAATCACTGGTTTAAAAAAGCCCTTAATATTGATATTTTGACTTTTGGATCGATCATTTTCGATACAACCACTATATCAAAAGTATCGATATTAAGGTTCGATACGCCCACCCCTACTATACAGTATCTATCACTCGGCTGTACTGGAAAGAGGAGAGAGCAGCTGCCTGCCAAAACCCCCATTCAAAACCAGTCACTGAAGCACTTCCAGCAAGAACACACATCTGATAATGCGATGTCATTATAAATGAGGGACTTTGTCTCCTTAGTACAGTGGAACCTCGGATTGTGAGTAACTCGCTTTACGAGTGTTCCGCAAGACGAGCAAAGATTTTTAATAAATTTTGTCTTGAAAAACGAGCATGTCTTGGTTTACGAGTGCCGAGTTTTTTGACACCGACACACACACACACACACACACACACACACACACACACACACACACACACACACACACACACACACACACACACACTCTCGCCTTTACACCCCCCCGGCTTCACACAGACACACACACTCTGCTCTACACAGAAACTCTTTTTTTAAAGGTAAAGTGCAGGTTAATTTGTTTTATTTTTACTTTATATATTGTATTAATTATTTTTCTGTATTTATTTTTTTGGGCTGTGGAACGATTTATTCGAGTTTTCATTATTTCTTATGGCAAGATTTGATTTGGTTTACAAGTGTTTTGGAATACGAGCCCACCTCTGGAACGAATTATGCTCATAAACCAAGGTTCCACTGTAATTGCTTCTTTGCCATTCTGAATTGCCTCGGAATCGTCCGTGTTGTTCTGTTCACGGCTAAGGCGAGCTACAAAGCTAACTAGCTTGTGACACAAGGCTGAATTCCCAATCCATCTCTAACTCCTGATTAAGGGGCACTACTAGGAAAAAGTATTGTACATAGTGCACTAGTTTTCCATTTACTGCTATTTGGGATGGAACCCAATGCAATAAGTGGGACTTGCTTTAAATCTTGCAAGTTTTTCAGGACTGTCCACCACCTGCATGGTGGTTTATTCTTCTCAGGTTTTGGCTAAATAGAAATTATTTAAAACTATTTTGACCTCCTTGCTAAAACACGAACTGTCGCACGCTAACTGACAGTCGCCAGCTTGATCGGTCGCGCTTAGTTATTTCTACCAGATGCAGAAACATATGTAAATGATTCATTTGTAATTAACTGCTTAACTAAATAAACAAATCATAATCTGTTGCTAATCACTGCCGTTTGTGAAGCCATCGTATATAAGCAATATCACACTCAAGGTCATATTAGTGTACTGATTATCAGCATGGCTGTGATATCTTCAGTACTCATGCTACACTCTTATATATACAACCGCATCACAGCCGTGCTGATAATCAGTACAACAGCACAACCTCTCGTGCCTAACTATGATGCGTTCTGACATGAATCACCTCTGTGAAGTTGATTACTTTCCTACTGTATAACAAAGCAATTCCTTGTGTGTTATTTCCCCTTAAGCAACAACAATACGCCAAAGTTTTACTATACATTGTGCTTTTGTGCTTTTCAACCATTTATAATGGCATTTTTTGTGAAATGTCCAAAAAAAAAAAAAAGTCTCATTCAAGTTACTCAAAAAAACAAACAAACAACAACAAAAAACAGCAGCGACATTGGAGCCTCCGTCCATAAATATTAAATAAACGTCTTCTTATGTCTCCACCATATCATTGATTTATTATTATTATTAGGATCAGATTATGATGATCAATTTCGAACTCCGCAAACAAGCGCATTATCATGAATCTGTAATTATCTTATAGGTTGAAGTGATGTACAAGTTTGTTCTAAACGCCATCATTCACACTTTCATATGCTCTGCTTGTTTACTGCAGGTCCTGTACCACCTGTAGCAAACTTCCGTGTGATCGAGGAGGGGCTGTTCTCTCTGCGCACGGCCTGGACGTCCCCACTCGGCCACGTGGACACCTACAAAATCTTCATCCCGAGATGTGAGCGACGGACATTTAAATCGCTTTTTATGTTTGAGAACTATTCCAGTTTCACACTTTAGTTTACTGTGTAACTATTGATAACGTGCATACTTGCTATATATCGATGTTTGAAATCAGATCCAAACCTTCCTCTGTTTTCATTATCCCAGCCGACAGACCCGGGATGATCTATGAGCAGACGCTGCAGGGCGATGCCTCCTCTCATGTGATTGATAGCTTGGAGGAGGATAAGATATACACTGTTAGTATCTATGCCATATACCCAGAGGGACCCAGTGAGACTGTTTCCGTCATCGGGAGAACATGTATGAAATTCTTTCTTTTCTTTCTTTTTTTTTTTTTTTTTGGTCTTGGATTTCTGCCTGTTTCCGTGTTATCTGATAACTTAAAAAAAATGGTCATGACCCAACCTTCCATACCTGTAATTAATACCTTGATTCATGTCATTACTTCATAATTTATACCTTTTATAAATCATACATTTAAGGCTGTTTTTATCTGCATATAAGCTGTAAATTTCCTTTATAGTCACTCCAGTATTATGCTGCAATCCACTGTACTCTTGGGGGTTTTCTCAAATTGAGATTTGGTCTATAAATGCTTTTCAGTGCTCCATGGACGCCCATAGAGAGAAAAGACATATTTGTGTGGGTAGTCTGTGAATCTGATAAACAAAGAAAGAAGATCTGCATAAGCTCTTTCTGTGAGATTGGTAATAAGAAATATCGTATAAGGTCAAGTACAGGTTTACTTACAGTACCATCTTAGCCATAACACTTACACCACCGCCTTGTGAATTGAAGAACAGTCAGATCAGGTTAATGGGCACCCAAGGCTCACCCATGCCCACAGGGACCTGCCAAAAATCGGACTAATTGCTTCACTTCATGTCTGAAACACTGGACCTCCAAGAACTCCTTTAATGCCCCAAACATGTGGAAAAGGTTTAAAGCGAGGTCAGGACTATACGGGGAATATGTCCACTCACCACTCATAGTTGTATATTTTTGAATGAACATTCAGTCAATTCTGAGCTGAGCAGCAAAGTTACATTTGTTAAAAGGAAAACTGTATAGAAATGCAAACTTTCTATTATTTCAGATATCAAAATTATATCGGACCTAAAATATTAGTAACTTTTTAGCATAATTTTTTTTTAGTTCTTCTTTTAGTTCATGTCTTTTCACTTCAGCCTAGTTTTTTGATTAATAGTACTGTCTAACCATCTACCATCTAGTTTTCCCTCGTGGAATAAAGTAAATGTGGTTGTATCATATATGTCTCCTCATTCACCACTAGATGACGCTATAGTTGTGGATATGTTTAATCACAGACCTCCTCATGCTCCGGTATGTATAAAGTAACTCTTTGCTACAGTATACACTTGTCATCATTTCAGTTCTCAGGCTAATCAGACTGGCACTGCACAAATAGGCTATTTAAAATAAAAATGAGGGGATCCCTATCCTTATGTGCCAGTGGTGTGGTTTCTAAATAGTCACTTAAACTCAGAACTCTTTAACAGCTCATTAGGTTGTCTCCCCAAACACAAGACATTACTAATTGCTGAAACCGAAAATCCTTGAGGACATGTGGGATGTTAACAATTTTTAGGTCTTTAATGCGTCCTGAAAGGGTCTCTAAGTTATCACGGCTCTGATGTCATCCTGCAGTCCTTACTGCACCCATGAGACTGTAAAAGTGTAAAGATCACTGGATTTTCAAACTGTATGTGATTATATACATTAGAATTGTATTTTTTTAAATTAGGTATATAAGACGGCCAAAACATGGTATCGGTGCTAAAAAGTGTCTTAATACTTAATGCTGAACCATGCGATCCATGCTTTGTTTTTTGTGAATGTGCTACACATTTATATTTTTAGCAGATAAAAAGAAACACATTTTGCTAAATACAGTTTCATGGCCTTTTATGTTTTAGTGTCCGGAACGTTTTTGAATTCAAATCTTTCAACGATTTTAACTGTCACTTAACTGAAACTTGGCCAGTTTAGACATAACATGAAAAGACATAACCTGAAAAAGTGTATTATTCTAATGTCCAAAATTGTTAAGATATTACAACATTACAACATTACAACATTAATTTGACATGGTTACAGACACTACAGATTAAAAAAAAAATTTTATTACCAAAAACCAATTTAAGCAACATGTCATATTCTTCTAGACACTTACAGCAATTTTATTTTTCAGTATCAATACTATAAAGAAATATGAATAATTTGCATTTTACACGATTATTGTTTGAAGCGAGACAGTATATAATGCTAAAATATGTCCATTTTGGGGTACATATAGTATCATCTCTCCAAAACGCCTGAAAGCTGACTTGAAACTTTTAGAGAAGCCCAATTAGTCATGTCCATGTTGCATAAACTACAGAAGTAGCTTCTTTTCTGCACTCACATTTTATGTATGTATTATATGCATAAAAATAAATAAAATCAGCACCAGGACTGTGTTTTATGGCCGAGAGCAGGAATACACTGCAATGATTACACCCTACTGTTTTAATAAATTGTGATCACGAACACGAACCGAACGTACCTGAGAAACTCAAATTTGCTCAAATTGGCTAACCTTTGATAATTGATTAGAGGTCATGCAGTAAAAGCTGACTCACCCTGTCCTATAGGGATTTTTGTTTGTTTAATGTCTTAACAATTAGCAGTAATGACTCATGTCTCTGATGTGTTCCAGTGAAGCTGATCCCTGTTCAGCAGCTGTTGGTAGAGAACGCCACCACGGACACGGTGCAGGCTCGCTGGCTCTCGGTGAGAGGAGCGTCAGGCTACAGACTCACCTGGGCATCCTCAGGTACTCACAAGGTCTTTCTGGAAGCACAGGAACGCCGGTCCTCTCCTTTACCTCTGGAGAGATTAATAGCATTGAGCATCTTCTGTTAATGTCTGCAAGAATATCTGTCTCTTTAACAGAGTCTACATTTTGAGACGAAGATGACCTGCAAACATTTATTATTTTTCTATGTACTGTATCTAACCAAGTCATATCCTTCTTGCAACGCCAAGCTAGTTTTGAATTTAAATGTCTTTTAATGTCAAATTTCTCTATTTTAAGACCTTGTGTTTTACTGGCCCAGTTGTCCAGCGGCCCATGGTATTCCTGATGGCTAGTCTGGCTACGTTCTTCATCTTAACTCTGGTCAAAACTTTAAGGAAGGCTTTATCTTTGTAAGTGTTAAACCTCAGCCGAGCTTGAAGATGTGGATTTTGGAGTCTGGGCTTCTTTCTTCAATGGCTACCTTTCAGTCCATGGAGATGTAAAACTAGCTTGACTGTAGACAGTTACTCTGGAGTTTCAGCAGTTTGCTTGTTTCTGCCCATCCAAAATCAATTTCTTCTCAAATAAAGGTGACGGTTTGGGTCGTTCTTTTAGATCTTATAGTAATCATTTTAAGCTTGACTGTTTTGTTTCTTTGTGTGTGTTTTTCCAGATGGCCACATTGAGAGTGTCAACCTTGCAGGGAACTATAAATTCTACATGGTGCAGGGTCTCCACTCTGGAACGGAGTACACTGTCAGCATCAACCCTGTGTTTGTGGATGTAGAAGGACCGGTGACATCCACCAAGGTCAAGACATGTGAGGAGCTAAACGCTAGAAATACTCACTCACCGTACTGTATATACCACTTAATCCTGTATGTAGGGTCACGAGGGGGCCTGGAGCCTATCCCAGGAGACTTATAGGGCATGAGGTTGGGTTTCCCCTGGACAGGGCGCACACACATATACACACTCACACACACACTCATTCAGACACTACTGGCAATGCCACCTATTAGACTAATCTGCATGTCTTTGAACTGTGGGAGGAAACCGAAGTACCCTGAAGAAACTTGCCAAGCACAGGGAGAACATGCAAACTTCATGCACACAGACCCCGAGGTGGGAATCGAACCCGGACCCTGGAGGTGCAAGGTGACACTAAGCCGCCATGCCACTTAGATGCTAGAAATATTTTATATTTTAAGAATATGTTGAATCAGGGATCAGGACAGCTTGATGATTTGATCCTGAGCTTGTATGCTTTGAGTGTCTTTGTGGGTTCTCTCGAAGTTCTCTGGTTTCCTCCTACCTCCTAAAAACAGGCATGTAGGTAAATGGCTACAGTACATTTCACATTTCACATCTAGCATTCCTGGGATAGCCCCCAGCTCCACTTCCGCTTGACCAGTGCTTACTGAAGATGAATGATTGATTGAAGTCGTCTGAGTTACACAATGCGCCTCTCTGTCTGTGTGTGTGTGTCAGTGGAAAGCAGCGCTGTACAGACTCTTAAGGCCACCGTGGTGAGCACCAACAGCGCTTTGACTTCATGGAACGCTGTTGCGGGAGCCACAGGATACAGGTTGGCCTGGGGTCCCACTGCAGGTAACACACAGTATACAAACACACACACACACACACACACACACACAGCTCAAAAAACAGTAATTAGTTTTTCCCATCTCTTCATCTTTACCTATATCTTTAATCGTGTTACTGTTTCTTCTCCTCGACTGGGCAAGTTTAGTGACTCATGCTGTCATTGTACTAAAAGTTTGCGTATACGCCTACACATGAACGTATGCACACATGCTAATAATGTAAGGGCCGGAAACAAGGTACGAGCCGGATGTCACCTTGAATTCCTCTCTGAACGCCGAGGCTTTGAAAGAGGCTGATGGAAAACGAGTTGGGCTGCACATGAAACGAGCAACCTGCGGACTCGTAAAGGCGTAATGAAGGGAAGCGAGATGACTCACAGCTCCGGGGCTGACACAGGGATGAGTTTAAATCACAGACGAGAGAAGAAGTGGAATTGAAAAGGAAAGTGGAGAAGAGAGGATGAAAGATTGGAGACAGAGTTCTCTTTACTTTTTTTTTTTTTAATGACTATGTTTAAATACCAATAAGCCTTAATCTGAAGATCTCTCTCACCCTTTTTATCTGTTTTAGCTTTATTTCTCCTATTTAAGTGGAAGTGATCATGTGTGTGTGTGTTTTACCAGAATTTACTGGAAGAGATCGACCTAGGCAGATGGCTCTGAATAAAAGCATTACAGAGTATTTACTGAAAAATCTGGTCCATGACACCGAGTATGTGATTTCCCTCTATGTCCTGTTTGGCTCCGTGGTGGGACCCGGCATCACCGCTACTTTCAGGACGTGTAAGTTCACACTATGTACTGTACACACTCATTTTGGGTACTCGTGGGTTCAAAGCAGTGGTGCAAAAAAACCACTTCAGTCGTACCAGGGTATTGAGTAGGTATGGGTATGATTCTTATCACTTTCATTGATCACACTTCCTGATACTGAGCTCAGCTGTGGCGTCTCCAAGCTCTGTTATTGTGTTTATTAAACACAAAGTAGATCGTTCTTATCGGCACCCGACAGCAACCTACAGATAAATAACTTTTCAAGAACGTGACGCATCCTGGTTTCCTCATTTCAAACTTTCAAACTCACTCACTTATCGTCTATACCACTTTATCCTGTATTCAGGGTCACGAGGGGCTGGAGCTTATCCCAGCAGACTTAGGGCACAATGGGCAAAGGGGGAAACACCCCAGATGGGGTGCCAATCCATCTTAGGACACACTATGGGCAGCTTGTGATCACCAATCAGCCTAATCTGCATGTCTGTGGGAGGAAACTAGAGTACCTGGAGGAATCCCACCTTGTGCGGGGAGAACATGCACACAGACCCCGAGGTGGGAATCGAACCCAGACCCTGGGAGATGCAAGGCGACAGTGCTAACCAACTTTTAACACTCAGCATGTAGATTTATTCAGTGCAAAAGTCTGTAATCCTTTCATAAAAACAAATAATGTGTTGTGTTTTGTTAGTGGTAGGGATAGAGCGTTTGTGGACACTTTTGAGACACTTTTGCAGCCTTGGAATCCTTCTGAGCTCAGAATTTACGGGCTGGAGGACCTGCAGTGGTGGCAGAATTGCAATTTATTATCCTTTCAAACCTTTCCACTGAAGCTACGTCTGCCTGCCGTGACCATGATGGATGTGCAGTTCTTTAGTCTTTTACTTTAACACTCTGTTTATCTGATCAAACGAATTAAAACGCAAACATAGTCAGTAGTCTGTGCACGCCTGAGATCCAGTGGCGGTTACAGAGATTTTCTTTTGCTGCTTGATTTTTCAGCGAGGGTGCCGATCTTCAGCTCTTACTTCCTATTTGCAAACGTGTGCAGTAAAATCCACCTTTATTTAACACTTTCAGAGTCCATAAATAAACGCTCACTCATTGTCTATGCTGCTTTATTCTGTATCAAACCCAGACCCTGGATGTCCGAGTGCTAACCACTAAGCAGTATAAACACTGTAGGGTGTTGATTCAATCCTCTGGCTCGGAATTTAGCATTTTACACCTCAACATATACTGATCATCCATAACATTACCATGCTCAACATTATGCTGAGTATTGGGGTTCCTCTTGTGCTGTCAGCGCAGCTCTGGACCCTTGGGGCATGACTCCACAAGACCTCTGGTGGTGTGCTGTGGTGTCTTGCACTTGGACTCTGGCAGTAGATCTTTTGGGTGCTGTGAGCTGCGGGATGGGCTCTTGTAGATCGGATTTGTCTGTCGGTTGCATCCATTGGTGCTCGATTGGATTGGGATCAGGAGGGTTCGAAGGCTTTGTCAGTGGCCTTGGGGTCTGGGGATATGAGCAGTAGGCGGTGGTGCACTAGGCATTCTGGTGCTTTTCTATCACAGCCAGCATTGACATTTTTTTGGTGATTTGTGCTGCATTGGTTTTTCTGTGGGATCGGACTGAACGGGCTGGACTTTAGTCCCTAAAGGCATACTGTAGATGAGCCTTTGGTGCCCATGATCGCATCACCAGTTTCCTGGTATATACTTGATAATCAACTTTGTGTTAACGTTATGGCTGATACACACAAATATGCACAGTACATGCTCGCTGCCGTTCTGTCCTGAACACAAGGTCAGATATTCAATTCATAGGATATAGATGCAAGGTTTACAAGCTACACTACATAAACCAGCCCCAGAATACAAAATTTCATCAAGTGTTATCCCCAACAGTCCTCTTCCACACAAGCAGCAAACCACATACAGATTTGTGCACAATTTTGCCCCACAAGGTCATGCTGCCAATTGGCAAAATCTCAGATCATGAACCAACAGTGTTCCCTCCCTCTGAGGCAATGATATACAAAAGAGCATCGCATAGAGACGCAACTGCAAGATAACTAAAAACCTCAACTACCAAGTGCATTGAGTTCATAAAAAAGGGGAAAATTATGCACTTCTTATTAGTCTCCCTCAAAAAAAAAGAAAAAAAAATCCATGATTAAATCTCTGATGCTCCAGCTAACAGGATGTGAAAGAAAGATCGAAAGTTTATAGCTTTACTCACTCACTCATCGTCTATACCGCTTTATCCTGTCCTATACAGAGTTGTGGGGGGCCTGGAGCCTATCTAAGATGACTTAGAATCCGCTTTCATGTCTTTGGATTGTGGGAGGAAACCTGAGAACCCAGAGGAAAACCCACCAAGCATGAGGAGAACATGCAAACTCCCCGAGGTGGGAATCGAACCCGGAGCCTGGAGGTGCAAGGCGACAGTGCTGACCACTACGCCACCGTGCCACCGGTTATAGTTTACATTAAAAGTAAAAAATAATCTAAATAAACTACAGACATTTTTTGGGAGGTGTCTCTCTGACATAGAGGGAAGAATTCAACTCTCGTTACTTACCCACAGGTGGACACTCGCTCACAAAGTCATGCACATTTCATACGAATTTCCGTAATTTTCTTTTGACTATGTAAAGCTGTTTTGCGACAGTGACAACTGTGAAAAGCGCTATACAGATAACATTGAACTGAATTGAACAGTCTCCTTTCTCCATTCACAAACTCCTACAGAACCACACTCCCTACTCTGCCACAACTTTATCAAAAGGGTAGCTACGTACGTCCTGTGACGCATTCGAACTTTTGTCACCAGTATGGCAACCTACGAAAATATATTCCTCAAAAAACAGACAAAAAAAAAAAAAGGCTGATGGAGAGCAATAACAGTTTTCAGAGAAGTGAAAGACATGTTTGTTCTTAGCAGAGATAAGCCAGTGGGACATTTTCAGCCATGAAATAATAGTTTTTAGGCCACCATTATGACACAAAGCTAAATTTGGTAGCCTGACTCACAACCAGCAAACAACTTAAAGTTGGAGAGGTGGGAAAAAAAAAAGGCCTTCACACACAGCAGGGTGTATTTACTCTGGCATCAAAATAGAAAGATGCAGCTGTGTAAGGAAGTGTTATTTATTATCGCTATCATTATTTTTTCACCAAATGGTCATTTTTTCGCCTTGCATTAGTTCTTATAATTAACACATAGCATTCAGTTCATCACTTTAAATACTCTGTGTACAATGTTGTACTTCTTTTTTCTTTGTAAACAGCATACACTTGGTTTCTGAGCCGTGGTTATTGCTGTCATCCATATTAACATGTAGGATAGCTGGACAGTATAATGTGGGGTTAGCCCGGCCAAAAAAGCCAAAAAAAACAACAAGTCACCATCTGGATTTAACTAAGCAAACTGTTAAGACCCTTCCATTGGACAATAACAGTGTTATTTAACCATAACTTGTGCATTAAGTCATTTCTCATTTCTTAAACAACCATGTCAGAAGACGTATGCTGTTGTCCTGCATCAAGTGAAGAGAACAACTAAGAAGTTTGTTGAAACTACTAAAACTGGGTTAATAATGAATTATAAAATGCATTATTCAAGGAAGAAATGAGGTACATTGAAATGAGTACAAGAAATGATGGGAGGAACATTAAGGAACATTTCCAAGCACACTTAACTTCAACGTCCGGTTCATTCCGATCAGTGAGAAAAAACGTCCCGCATGCGTTGTGGCGGAGTCCGATACGGCATAGTGGGCCACAGAATCGAAACGAATGTCAATGCCAATCGCACCAGAACACGGAAGTGGACACGATGTCACGGTGGCATCTGTTTCCTGTGAAATCTCTGTGAGTGCATAGCACATGCCAATCTCATCCTCTGACCTGCCCAGACCTAACTGATGAAGTAGGAAGCCACACGAGAGCATTGCCCTGGACATTTTTTCCAAAATATTAATAATACTACGTAAGTAAAGTGTATAGGCGGTCAGGGGTATCTCAGCGGTTAAAGCACTGGACTACCATTCGCAAGGTCCCACGTTCAAATCCCTCCGCCAACAAGCTGTCCCTATTGGGCCCTTGAGCGAGGCCCTTGAGCGAGGCCCTTAACCCTCAACTGCTCAGATGTATAATGAGATAAAAAAAATAAGTTGCTCTTGATTAGGGTGTCTGCCAAATGCCGAAATGTATAGTATGAAGATCGACATCCTCATTCACCTGCTGTATCAGGGAGTGTAAATATCAAGCAGAGTTGAGTACAGAGAGAAAAATAATAATGTAAATGCTGGCGAGGGGGGGGGCAATCATTCCTGGGCACAGTACAAATCATTGTGTTTAGAATAAAAGTGCACTTAGTGATATCAAATTATAAAAACACAACAGTAGAACTCACTGCTCTGTTTAATTGTAAAAGTAAGAGCATTTCCACATGCACAATATGAAGAGAACTCAAGAGACTGGGACTAAACAGCTAACACTCATCACTGAGACTAATCAGGAAAAAGACTTCAGTTTGCTGAAGAGAGGCGGCTGACGTGATGCACCCATCATGCATTGTGCTCACTGTACAAACCTGTAGGGGGCAGTGTTATGATCTGAGGTTGCTCCTGTTGCTCAGGGCTCGGTTCGGGCAACATTACGTGGCAATAAAATGAGGTCAGCTGATGACCTGAATAACCTGGTTTTCTCATCAATGCATTTTTTCTGACCTGATGTGGTTCAGAGGGTCCCTTAACCCGCATGGCTGTAATCAAAGCAAAAAAAATATTAGTTACACAAATAATAAAGAAGATGCAAAGCGTACAAATACGAAGAGTACACTTTTTGTATAATAACACAATCTGAAGTGTGTGATTCTGCTTCTACAATCTATTTGTTTATATCCTGAGATTGTAATAGTGGTGTGTACCCCTGAACCTCTGCCCTCTGTTTCTGAATGTCCACAGCTCCTCTTGGTTATGTGTCGAATTTCAAGGTGATATCTTACACCAGTTCCTCCATCAATGTAGAATGGAGCGCCATCGTCGGAGCCACGGAATATAAACTGACCTGGACCTCAGGTGAACCCAAAATCTCTCACCTGCACCACTTTTTACTGTGACATATTTTTACCGCAAGATATTTATCTTTCTCCTATGATAAGTGTAAAATATTCTGGTCTACAGAAATGTGTGTGTGTGTGTGTTGTCTGTCTCAGAGGGAGTAAGTGCACAAAGCCAGTATGTGGACCACAGTGTTTTACATCACAACATCACCGGCCTCCAGCCAAACACGGTTTACACCGTCAGTATCCACGCCCTGTACGGGAACCTGGAGGGGCCAGAAATCTCTCTGACACAACTGACAGGTACCAACATGTACTTAAAAAAAACTGCACATAAAGATGAATGATGTATCTCAATGATGTGGAGATGTGTTGCAAACATTGCAAACAGTTTATTTTTTTGTTTGTTTGTTTTGTTTTGGTATGTATCTCAACTACAAGTACAGTTACGCTCAAACGAAACTACATGCTTATGTAATGATTTACTGAAGAATGACTACATTATAGTTATACTACATTACCCGGTTAAAAGTTACTGCTGTGGACCGTCCAGGAGAGAGAGATTTCTTAGAGGTTAAATGTGAGGTGACACAATTAACAAACAGAACATCATTTCCAAAAACCAGGCAGAAAAGCAGAACACAAGGTTTAGTAAGTTCAGGTTAAGGCAGACTGACCGTAATGATGCAGAGTTCTTGTTTGAGTGATTGTGAACAGCTGCGCATGGTTAGCATTCAGATGAAGTGTTGCACTGGAGATTTTGGTCCGTGGCAGCGGTGGGACATCAAGTTCTGGGACGTTGAGTTCTGGGTGCATTCTGCTCTGGTGTGACACTGTGATCCCTCACCAGAGTCTATCTCTCAGTCCCTATTTCAATGTTGAAGTGACCAAAAACAAATAATCTTTTCATGTTACAGAGAAACCGGACAACATAAGGAACTCTGTCCTGAAGGTACTGTATGTCTGAAATATGACTATGGTACCTCACACTGGAGACTGCTTGGTTGAGCAGTGGTGGCTCAAACGGTTAAGGCTGTGGGTTACTGGATTGGTCAGGGGTTCAAGCCCCAGCAACACAAGCTGCCACTGTTGAGGCCTTGAGCAAGGTACTTGACCCCAACTGCTCCAGGGGGCGCTGTATCCTGGCTGACACTGCGCTCTGACCCCAATTTCAATTTCACTGTGCTCCAAAGGTACATGTGGCAAAGAATGGAATTAAATGTAAAAAATTATTTTACATAAATGTCTTCTCCTTGAAGAGATCTTTGTCATATTAAAAACTGACCATTAGCTTTGTGAGGAAATCGAACCTCAACGCTGTAGCTACTGTAGCACATTAATGATTATCTTTGCAGTAATATAGCTATGGAACGGGTAAGAGGATCATAAGTTTACTTTCTTGAGGAGACGGCAGTGCTCTGTTAGTTTTTTGTTTTCAGTTCTCTTTTGTTTCCTTTTTAGTTTCTAATGAATGATCCCATGCTATCTCCCAAAGGTGAGGTCTACCTGTCCTGTGCGTGTCATAAGCACTTTTCCAAACTCCTATTTAGTTGACCCCCTCAGAAGCCCTGCGTAAGGCTTCTTTCCAACCTGCACCATGTAACACGTTAGCTCAAATTTTTGCAAACCAAAAATCCCTGCTCTCGCTATACAAGAAAAAAAAGTCAATCAGACCAGAAACCTGTTTTTTTTTTGTTGTTGTTGTTGTCTGTTCCAGAATCCAATCATAGTGACATTCATTCATTCTCTGTAGAACATACAGTACTGACTCAGGGCACAAGGCAGGGTCCATCTCATTGCACAAACACGCACATAGCCTAATCAGCATGTCTTTGGGCTGTGGGAGGAAACTGTACAGAGAAACCCACCAAGAGAGGAGAATGTGCAAACTCCATGCTCCATGCACATGAGATGGGAATCGAACCCTCGACCCTGGAGGTGTGAGGCCACAGAGCCGGGTTTTCTTGAACCACCAAACATGTTAACAAAAAAAAAGCTAGGATTGATAGAAGTATATCATCAACAGAAATGTTTTACCTCATTTTATGGCGTACGTTTGAGCTTGTGGCCTGTATGGTGGACGGAGGTGGACGTACAGTATTAAACCCGCTTGTCCACACACACATCATGAGCTCTGTATTCCACATACTATGCTCATAGATGCCTCAGGATATCAGGATGCCGATCAGTTTTTGTGCGCATCAGTGCACTATGAATGACTGGGTGACAGCTCTTACTTAACAAAGCCATAAGAGGAAATAGCTGATCGGTTAATTGCGGGTTTCACACACAGACAGGAAGGACCGGGACAGGTTCCGCCTGCTGTTCCCGCAGAAATGCCCTGAAATCAGCTGATTGATTGACACCTCCTGTATTTTTAGTCCCTTTAGTTCAAGCTGCAGCTGTCTATGGCAGCATGTGTTTTAACTTTAGTTCCCTCTGTGTGTTTCTGTGTGTGTGTGTTTGTGTGGGATGTCTGTCAGCATCACTGTTATCATCTCATCCTATGCTGATGTGTTGGATGTGCTGCACACTGAGGGAAAAAAAAAAAAACGTAAGGCCGGCTATCCAAGGCATTTTTAGTTGCATCTCTACTGCGGTATTTTTTAACAAGACAGTTTATTTGTGAGATCCCCCACCCCACCACCACCCTCCCTATCCCGTCAACACACTTATTCAGAATAACTTTGTGTGGACTGGAGTTTCTATTTTATTTCCACAGATGCATGCTGTCGGCTTGCTGTTAAGTCCATTATTAGAATGCTCGCAAGAAGACGCTCGTTATTTTTAACCAACCGGATGCGATGGTGTGCTACTTGTTTCAAATAGTTGTTTTTACATTTGGTAAGAGGTGAACTTGTGCTTTGTGAATGTAATAGGATTTTATTTTTAATTGGATCGTAGTTTTTTTTATTTACAGATTAACAGATTAGTCAGTTTTTGAGCTGTTCATAGTTTTGCCACTGGTGTCCTAAATGTGAACCCCAGACGTTCAATGAAGAAGCAGTTATATTGGCAAAAACATGGTATTAGATTTCACATGAAAAGACTCTAAGATAGGATCACATACAATTTATGATTAAATATAAAAAGATATTAATTTATCACATACAATGACCATTTATCATAATACTTAATACTTTCTTGGTTTGTTTTTTGTAAAAATAAATTTAAAAAAGGTACACATTTATATTTTTATCAGATAAAAAAAAACACGCATTTGCTAAATACAGTTTCATGCCCTTTTATGTCTGTAATATCCGTTACTTTTTTGAATTCAAATCTTTCAACAGTCTTAACTGCCATTCAGATGAAACTTGGCCAATTTAGATTCCACATGAAAAGACATGAAACTGGAAAAGTGCATTATTCTAAAATAAAATAAAAATTGTTATGGTTACAGGGTTACGGACACTACAAATTTGTTCTGCATTTTAAGTTTTTATCAAAAAACAATCTAAGCAACTATTTTTGGACACCAATTTACAATCACTACTATGGGTAGTGATGAAATAAATAGACAACTGAAATGAGAGAGGGTTGCTAGGTTGACTCTTTGTGTTAAGGCAAAGCACCTTACCGCTAAACTACTTGAAAGGACTGAGTTTGGTTGGAGACACTTACACAGATATACACTATATGGACAAAAGTATTTTTGGAGATTTTCGAGTGTTTCTGTGGAAATTCTGTAGAGCATTTATGAGGTCAGGCACTGATGTTTGATGAGAAGGTCTGGCTTACAATCTCCATTCCAGTTCATCCCCGTGGTGCTCGATGGGATTAGGTCAAGGCTCTGTGTTAGGGCCGGTCGAGTTCTTCCACACTGAACTCATCAAACCATGTCTTTATAGTCCTTGCTTTGTGCACTGGGACACAATTATGTTGCTACTGTATACAAACATGCTATACAGTACAAGTATGCTTACTTTTTGTTTGTTTGTTTGTTTGTTTGTGTGTGTGTTTCAGCATCTTCCTCAATTGATTCGGAGCAGATCGAGACAGTAAGGGAGCTGAAGGTGGTTGATATTGGAGTAAACTCTTTCAGCCTGTCCTGGAGAAAAACGCCTGGGGTTACTGGCTACAAAATCACCTGGACCCCTTTTAATGGTGGGTACTTAGACTAGAGAAAGGTTCTGAGCTAGTGATTACAGGAGCTAATGAGTTCAAATCCCACAGCTGGCAGATAGCAGTGGCCCTTTTCCCCCTAGGAAGATCTTCATCTTTCATCAAATTTCAGATTTTCCAAGTTTGTTGTCTTTGATCAGAGATTTCTGATTTATGTGTGCACTACTACTGTACCGTATGCAGCTTGTTCTCACTGCTCATTACTAGCCCTCATTTTCCCAGGGGGAGAAGAGAAGAGTGTGATGGTTTCCTCATCCATCACATCACACAGCATCACCGGACTGCCCGCCAGCTCTGCCTACAAGATCCAGGTTTCATCATTAGTGAGGGATCGAGAAGGAAGTTCTGCTACGGTCACGGCACGGACATGTGAGTCCGTATTTAAAAATGAAATCAAATAAAAAGTATAGGAACATTGTCTAGTAATATTTCTTGTTTTTGTTTTTGTTTTTTTTCGTATGTGTGTGCTTTACAGTGGACCTGCCTAAAGTAACCGGGTTCAGTGCTCTGAACATCACCGATGATAGCGCTGCACTGAACTGGACCAGAGTCACAGGAGCTTCCGGTTATCTCCTATCGTGGAAACACATATCAGGTCCGATCTTAAAGCTAGGTTTAATATACAAGCAGACATCCTTGTTTATTTTAGTACTGTAAACCAGTCAGAACATTAAAGTAACTGGGTCTGTGCACAAGCTCAAAGGTTTACATTCCACTGAATGATTCACACACTCGTTCACATACAGTATAGGGGCAATTTAGCATAGACAGTCCATGTACTAGCACGTTTTTGAGAGGTGGGAGAAAATTGGAGAAGACCGTGGATGAGAGCCACAGGGGGAACATGTGTTTGGGTAAGAAAGAGCAAATATACTGGATTATGTATGATTTAGAAAATGTAAGATAATCCTAGGGAAGGGAATTACCAGTCAGCACCCGATACAGTATTATCACGATACCTAGGTGTCGATTCAAATTTATATTGAGATTCTGTATCACGGTTACGATTTTGATACAATTTTAAGGCGTTGAACCTTTAAAAAAAAAATAAAAAGTGGAGATGTAACTTGAAAGTTTTATACCGTAGCTTTATTCAGCAGCTTCTTTATAACGTTATTTTTCTCACTTAAAAACCAAGTGCAGCATTTAAACAATACAATCTGACTTTAGATACAAGAGTTTAGCATTTAACTTCAAAATTAAATGAAACACAAAGCTTCAATGAGCAGCATGTATCTCTATCATCAACCATAATAATTATTGCTAAACAAACTTTGCAAATAGTTCACTCCTACCACATGGGATGAAAGTGTGTGAATAGTTTAGAGTGCACCACCTCTAGGATTATTAATTAAAAATTGTGACGCTTTACCATCTTAAAGCGTGTTTATCAGTTGCGGGGCTTCTAATGCTTGCGTTTCGATACTAACTTGTGCTTGCGGTGTTTTAAGACTGGTGTAATTGTGTGTAATTAATTGGTTTGAGACTAATTTGCTCACAGAATTTGAAGAAAAAGGCCAATTGTATAGACAATGGGTGAGTGAGTTGTTTGCTGAAAACATTTTCAGTACTTTATTGGCAACTGTCATCAATAAATGACTGTAAAATTTACAGTAGATCTTTTAACAGTGGATTTATTTATGCTTAGTTTCTCCTTGTGTTAAAGTTGTTATTTTTTCCTTCAAGCTAATTTGCTACCAGCTTTCACAACCAGAACAAAGGGGTCGATGCCTCACGGCAACAGCATTCATGGTCTGATTCTGACTGTGTGGAGTTTTCTATGTTCTTAAACCTAATACAAACATGCTTAGTTTGTGGATTGGCTGCACTGAATAAACCCCTGTGTGTGTGTGTGCGTGCGTGCGTGCGTGTGTGTGTGTGAGAGAATAGAGCCTTGCGATGAACCAGTGTCCAGTTTCTATATGTATTCCTGTCTCATGTCCAATGTTTCAATGATAGATTCCAGATAAAGTGCAAATCCTGATTGGGATGAAGTGCTTATTCAACTTAAAATATAATGAATATTTTCTCATTTGTTATTTTTATTATTAGTGTAACATCTCTGTCATAATCGCCAGGCCATCGTTTTTGAATAGATTGTTTTCGCTGACCCGTACAGAGCTCGAGAGTACCACTGAAGTACTGGGCCCTGGTTTCACCTCATTTAAAATAAAAAACCTGCAATATGGAAGAACTTACATCTTCACCATCCGACCCCTTTATGGAGAGGTAGAGGGTCCCGTCACCACCGTTACCAAACGGATCGGTAAGAGCTGATGCTGCTTAAAGACTGTAAAAGGAATACATGAAATAAAAATGTATTACACATTAGACATGACGTGTATTTGATACGGAACGTATAGTGTATTACCCTGAACATATTACGAGGTGGTATCAAAAAGTTTGGAGACTAGTTCTGTAACACGTCAATAGGTGGCAGCACCACAGTCACAGGGAGCACAGACCTTCATAAGTCAGCATGCCAAAAGACATCGTACTGTGTACATCCTGTGCGCCTGGTGCTATTCACACACAAATGTTAAATTCTGGTTGAAACTGGGCAAATCCGCCACAGAGACATTTGACATGATTCGTCAAGTTTGCTGCCATGCTGCAACGAGTCCTTCTGGGTTTTTTGAGCGGCATGCACACTTCAGGAGCGGAAGAACATCACTAGAAAACGCCGAGACATCAGGAAGACCATCAACAAGTTCAACCCATTGAACTTGTTGAAGGTCACCCATGATCGGCGGAGAGCAATCCACAATACTGCTGCCGTTGTCTGAGTGTCATACGGAACAGTCCAGGAGACCTTTGTGTGATTTGAACATACGTGTTCAGCCACGTTCGGCTGACCCACGAGCAGAAGGAACATTGCGAAACATCGAAAGTCTGCCAAAAACTGCCGTGGATGACCCGTCCTTGATGTCAGGATCATTACTGGTGAAGAAACTTGGGTGTACGAGACAAAGTAACAGTCTTCACTGCGCATCGAGAATTTGTCCCCATGATCCAGGCCGCCATTAGAGAACTCTACTGGCATCTTTGAGAGGACTTACAGCAAAAGTGACACGTGTGGCACGTGAATCTCGAACCTTTTTGATACCACCTGGTGGCAGATTTTTAATTCCCTTGTTCTTTAAAGATAAAAATTCCTTAACCTCTAAACATACCTTAAATTATTTTTTTACAGGCAATATAAACATATAGTAAGTAGATTTACAGTGTATATTAAGTATATCAAAAAAGTATGGGAGCTTTAATTCTGAGTGTGCAGACTATAGTGTATGTACCATATACAGCGGTTTGTCTTTTCAGGTTTTTGTTGCACTCACTGTATGAGTAACTCAGCAATATGTAGAAATAGCCGTTGATTGTATCAAATGGTTGTGAGGGAACACACAAGTAGGAATTGTATTGCATGTTGTAATAAACATGTTTTATGTGTGTGATACTATAGTGGGCATCCCTCGCCTCGTTCCTGTCCAGCCCGCCACGTCGACCCCTGTTCCAACCAGCAAAAACTTCAGCACCATAGACATCAATAACTCCAGCAAGACCACCAGCACCACCACTCAGAGACCTGTCGTCACTAAAACATCCCAGTCCATAACCATGCTCACGACTGCAGATCGAGACCCAACCACTCTCTCCACTCGAACCCCCCCGGCTGGACCCGGTAATGTTTTTACATGACGACTCTCGCTGACGCAAATACACATCGAACTTTGAGCCTCTTTAGCTGTTTAATTACCGGGTATGCAAATATGTGTGTGAATGCAAATCTAAGTTAATGTGTTGCTTTAATCCAAAACTGCTGATGTAATAGCTCTAGAGCAGCTGCACCATTTCCCGTTCAAGAGTGTGTGTGTGTGTGTGTGTGTGTGTGTGTGTGTGTGTGTGTGTGTGTGTGTGTGTGTGTGTGTGTGTGTGTGTGTGTGTGTGTGTGTGTGTGTGTGTGTGTGTGTTCTTTCCTGTTCAGTGAACTGTGAGCACTTAAAAATGGCACTTTTAAAAAAATATGTGGTGGCATGGTTTGGATAGTTGGCAAGTACAAAATACAATCACCGCTTCAAGTTTTTTTTGAAAATGGCATTAAGTTTGCTCTGATTGCTGAGCATAAAACAATTTCATGTGAGTATATCGTGTTGTATAAGGTGTGAGATGATTTTTGATAATCTGTACACTGTCTCAGTGTGTGGCAGGGTGAAGGCAGACATTGTGTTTCTGGTTGATGAGTCCTGGAGCATCGGTTCGAAAAACTTTGGCAAGCTGAAGGACTTCCTGTTTAGGATTGTGACTTATTTCCCTGTAATTGGGCCACAAGGCACCCAGGTAAGACCATCAATCACTCAGTCACATCATGGCTGAAATTAGTAAGTATGAAGTGAAACATGACAGCATGTCCTGGAAATCATATATACAGTATATATATATAGAAACCCAGATCATAACACTGTCTCCAGAGGCTTGTACAGTGGACACTATGTATGATGAGTGCATCGCTTCACGCGCTTCCCATCTTACCCTGACACGCCCATCGCTCTGGAATAGGGTCAACCTGGACTCATCGGGTCACGTGACTTTTTTCCGTCACTCCAAAATCAAATCTTTAGTCTCCCTATCAAACTCTATCCATTTATTCTGATTAGTTTCACTAACAAGTGTTTTTTCCCCAATCCTGAGAGTTCTCATCACATTGTTCAAGTGGAAACTCTCTCACTTTTACTATTACACAAAGCTCTGAGTTCTACTGTCATGCATCTTTACTAAGAATTTAAGTCTCCATTCATGATGTGTTTTTTTTCTGACTGCACTTATTTCACAAAGGTTAAGATATAGCACTAGTGTTCCAGGTTTTAATAATGTGTTGGTCAGCTCTTTTATATTTTCAGTATACCCAGTTCTTCTCAACTGGTTTTCAGAACTTGATAATGTGGCCCTTCTGAAGAAGTGGTGACTTATTTGTATTATTATTTATTGTATATATATTTTGTGGCCAAAAGTTTTGAGAATGACACAAATATAAAATTTTCACAAAGTCTGCTGCTTCAGTGGTTTTAGATCTTTTTGTCAAATGTATAAATTACAAATTAAAAGTATTTACTAAGTCTCAGAGGCTTTTATTGGCAATAACATAAAAAGTCAATATTTGCAGTGTTGACTCTTCTTTTTCAAGACCTCTGCACCCTCTGCACCCTGGCATGCTGTCAATCAACTTCTGGCCACATTTGGACTGATAGCAGCCCGTTCTTATATAATCAACCACAAGTTCTCAATGGGAATAAAGTCTTTGGAGTTTCCTGGCCATGGTCAATGTTTTGTTCCCTGAGTCACATATTTATCACCTTTGCCTCATGGCTTTACTGTGGGCACGACACAGGACTGATGGTAGCGCTCACCTTTTATTTCTAGTTCAATAAAGAGGAGCAGAAACAAGAGATGGAGAAAGTGGAGCTTTTTTTTTTTTTAAATAAAAAAGTGCTATAGCTTTTGGCAAGGTTAAAACAAAACCAAATACTGTAACATATCAATTGCATTTGACCAAATTTCTATTCTGCTCACACCAGATCAGGTCAGATTTATTCAGTCTGACGTCTGCCAACTGTCTGACAAAGAAAAACTAACATTTTGCTATTAAAATCACATACAGGTGTAGACTTGCATACTTGGTTATAACAACAATTCCAGCTGATAGATGAATAAGGCAGAAATGAACAGTAATCATTGGGTGTAATGGTCGCAAGGTCAAGGTCACAGGTGAAGATTGGTAGAAATATTCCATTGAATTCAATTTTATTTATATAGAGCTTTTAACAATAATCATTGTCACAAAGCAGTTTTACAGAATCAAAAGAAAACGAGGAAAAACTCACTGAGATGGAAATAGGAAGAAACCTTGAGAGGAACCAGACTTAATAGACTTAACAGAGGGCCCATCCACATTTGGCGACAAACGGATAGCAGGGGTTGATCGGCATCATACTGTGTGTTAGGAGGCTGGAAGTTCAGTATAACAGGAGATGTGTTTAAGTTAATATGGAGTCCAGTTTGTTATTGGAGGCTCAGGTACAAAACTGTTGCACAAAATTTGTGCAGTCACAAGTAATTAAGTCCAATAGTACAAGAGTAATCCAGAACAAGAAGAAGCACGAACCCAAGCAAGTGGTCTTGTATTCTTGATGTTGAATGGCTGTCATGTTTCTAAATAATTAAAGAAGAGTCTCTGGATCTCAGTGGAGGTTGCCCCCTAGTGGCATGGTGGAGAACTATCTGTTATCTGTGTCAAAAAAGATAATGGTTTAGAGTGAGCTTATTGATATAAATCTTTGACATTCAGTTATACTAGTGTCAGATTTCCAGTTATAGAAAAGAAATAAACTCCTTCTGGCTGTTTATTCAGAAATGTACAGTGCTGTGTTATACAGGACATTTTCGCTATAATATAATCCTAGATTGCTCCTGATCCAGACAACCCTAATCTGAAGGTAAAAACAATTTTAATTGCAAAATTTATAACTGGAAAAAATGTATACAAAAGCTCAGCAATGTGAAAACAATGGTATTGCATAAATATGGGACTCCAAAGACTTATTTTTTGTGTTTATCTGATTATATGATATGAAAAAAAATTCAATTATTGCATTGGTCTGGATTTGTTGTTGTTTTGCTCAGATAGCTGTGGTTCACTACAGTGATCAGCCCAGGATCGAGTTCAGCCTAAACACACACAGAGATCGCAGCTCAGTGCTCAGAGCATTGAAGCAGGTTCACTACGGAGGAGGAAACACCAAAACAGGTGAATCACTAAATACAAGCAAACAAGCACATATGAATGAGAAAATGATGTTTCCAGGAATACAAATAACATCTGAGACACAATATGCCGTGTTGTTTTGTGCACGTAGGTCGAGGGATCAGTTTTGTCCTCAGGGAACTGTTCCGGGAGTCTCTGGGGATGAGGCAGAACGTTCCTCACGTGCTGGTCCTGGTGACAGATGGAAAAGCCCAGGATGATGTGGAACCACCCTCCAGAGTAGCACATGTTCTAGGTCAATATAACATGCTGTGTGTCTTCATAAGATCCTCAACCTGCCGGACACTTTTACCCACCACAGATATGTTACGTAATCGCGGCCATGCCAAAAGGAGCAGTATACATTATTTTGTTAGAAGGAGTCCAAAAAAATGTAAATTCATAGGGAAGTTCAAACCACAGGCTGGCAGGATTTTATATTCAGAAAGGAATTAAAAGGAAGTAGAATGTAACACAGGATACAAGGAAGTGAGTAAAGTGAGTGAGTAATATATCACACAAGGAAGCAGCCAGGATTAAAAGATAATAATAATAATAATAATAATAATAATAATAATAAATAAGGAACTAATATGAAATAGGTACTCAACCTCATGCTGGTTCAACTTACACCTTTTCTACTTTACGATGGTACAAAAATAATATTCAGCAGAAACATCAAAATTTCAATTTACATCAAATTTTGAATTGAAATCTTTCCTGTTGTTTTTCGTCTGCCATGCACATGGTCCAGGTTCAATTCCCACCCGAAGCCCAAACCCCAGCCACGTGATGCAGTGCCGTTCCCAATATTAGGATAAAATATTAGGGTTGCGTCAAAAAAAAAACCTGTGCCAAGTCGTTGTGCTGATCAGAAAGTCCGCTGTGGTGACCCCTCAACAGGAGCAGCTAAAAGACATATCTGTGGCAAGCAATATGCAATGTGATGCTGGACAGTGGCAGCGAGAACAGGCCTTGTACTTAGGTTTAAACTCACAAAAACCTGAATAGCAGGAAACATGAAATGTGAAACAAGAACAACAACAAAAAAAACGTAAAAAAGAAAATACACAGTGTAAAACTACAAATGTTAAACAGGTACTATAGGATGACCGTGGCTATTTTAGAATTTATTGCACTAATTAAACAGGAACAATATACATTAGACTGCATAAGTATTTACATTGTACAGTGGCAGTGAGACAAAAAGTGTAATTCAATGTTTTTTGAATGATAAGAATGATTTGCTAAAATTAGTATAGAAATTAGAATTTAGTATAAAACAATCAATATTTAGGCAGCACGGTGACATAGTGGTCAGACCTGTCGCCTTGCACCTCCAGGGTCCAGATTCGATTCCCACGTCAGGTCTGCGTGCATGGTGTTTGCATGTTCTCCATGTGCTTGATAGGTTTCCTCTGGTTTTCTTTCCACAGGCCAAAGACAAGATTAGGCTAGTTTGCTAGATTAGGCAAACTAGCGTTGCCAAGTTGCCTGTAGTGTGTGAATGAGCTCGTGAATGTTGACTGGAGGTGCTTCCATGGTTGTACAAAAATAGGAATGAATACGATGGTCCCTAGTTAGACTACACAGGTTCCTAGATGGATGGATGGAATCAATATTTAGTATCAAGTCCTTTAGTCTTCAAAACATGCTGGTTCCAGCTGGGCATTAGAGCCACAAAGATGCTCGCAGTACTCAGGTGTCACTCGCTCAATTCATGCCTGTTTTATTAATTCCTGAAGGTCATGTACAGAAATTAGCCCAAGAACTTCACAATTCACGTTAGAATTACTGAGTTTTAGGCGTTTTTTTTTTTTTTTTTTTTGCAGAGGTGGACACCCAGCTTCAGAAAGTAAAAGTCCTGCCATATATTTGTTTCATCCATTAACTAAAAAATCAGATTCTAATTATCTAATTAACATTTCATCCAGATAGGAGAGAACTAATTAGTGACATCACTGTTTTTTTTTTGTTACTCATAGTCTATATTAGCATAGTATAATTACAGAACACATACAACTAACACATGAAATGCCTTGATGATCGGCTTGAAGTTTTTTTCAGGCATGTGATCATGCCGGATTTAAACAAAAAGCGTCTGATGATCATCTTCATTTGATGTTGATTCTCTGGACTTTTTGTTTAAACCCTGCATGATTCTCAGTCTCAGTTCTTTTGATATATGTTTTAGGTGTGAGCGTGCTGGCCATCGGTATCGCAAACGCTGACATTGACGAACTTAAAAAAATCGTTTCACCCAGACCGTATAAGAACATCTTCTTTGCTGCTGACTTTGATGATCTCCCTTCTGTCGAGAGATTGGTGATCAGCAGCATCTGCAGCGACGCACTGATGTCGGAGTTTCAGCACCACAAAGAGGTAATTTTAGCATCAGACGGAGGGAACACGGCACATTTATACATTGTAATCATAATGAACAATAGTCTGAATGGATCTCCAGGATGTGTAAAGGCGTTAATGTGACTGTGCGCATGATTGGTGGATTGTGAATGGAGATACCGGTCAAGTGAAGAAGGTGTTGATATTTTTGGGTGAGCCTGGCAGTGACGTAACAATATTTTCTCAAACCCAACTCCAGTAGGCGCAATGGGAAAGCTTTTGCCACGACATTGGAAGATTGTGTCTTGGTAATAATTCTGATGCTTTCACATCTATCTATGGCTGACAGTTTGGCAGAGGAAAAATTGTTCATGATCCATTGGTGGAAAGGATGGTGTTAGTCTTTCCCCTGTTAATCAACGACACATGAGAGTCTGCAGGAGGGCGTATCTGGAAGAAGGTGGACAGAGAACTAGCACTTTTTTTGTGGAGGTTCAAACGTTTTGTAATGTCGCATGGACAGTAGTGTGAAAAGATGTTTCTCAGAGGACACTCATATCCGTATTCACACTCCCAGGTGTTTTTTCAGCACGCTATGAATAACAAAATATTACCTAATGGGTGGAAGTTGAAAAATTACCAACCAGTGGCTAAAATATGAGTTCTTTTCTTTCTTTGCTTCACTCTTTAAATTAAGAAAATGTTTTTCAAATGTCCCTTTGAGGTAGAGACAGTATCCAGTCCATAAATCCCTTTCATAACCCTTACATAATTAGCCTCTCCAGCCTTGCCATACTGTATATTTTACAACAAATATACGTCTATGAATAAATTACCACTGTTTACGTTTTGTGACTATTTTGCGACACATTTAATTAATTCAGACCGATCACTACTGTATAAAACAACATCTTGGAAATCTAACACAATCTGGCAACCCTGTTCTACAAGTTTAAGGAAAATCTGCTTATATAATAATTATAAGGATAATAATACCTTTTTTTTTTTTGAGCATTGGTCACTCAGAAGAGATCATTAGTGATAGAATGATGAATGAGCAATTTATAAAAAATATATATGAATATATAAAAATGAATATTTTGTTCAGACTTTGAGTAAATAATCACTTTTTATTCGCTTGCGGGTTATTTTTGTGCTTCACTCACAAAAATATGAGACATTTCATGTTTACTTTCCTGTGATGACCTTTTTCTAAACTTCGGATGTATTTGTTAGTCTGTAAGAGGCTATTTATTTTATTTTTCTAATCATTATTTGTCCATAGCCTGACCAGTTGGATATACCAACCAGTGACCCGGTATCTGTTCCAAAGCCTGAGGGTCCCTGTCCGATCCAGTGCAAGGTATTATATCTATTACTGCACCAATTCAATACTCTAAACCCAAAGCATTCATATTTAGCTAATTTAGTTGTTGTTATTATAATTTTTTCTTTCTATTTTTTTATACAGGGTCAAAAAGGAGAAAAGGTTGAGTTTTCCCACAATGTTTTTTTAATCCATCATTTGTGTAGAATGTAATACAGTGTGTGTACTGTATATTTATGTACACTCTAATATAAAGATCTGTATCCTCACAGGGCGATGCGTTCGGACACGGTGGACTGGTATGTTAGACACGATTAGTAAGATGATTAGGATTCGTTGTGTTGCTGATCTCGTAACTTTTTATTCAAATCTGGTTCACAGCGGCCCAAGGTAGACGGCACCGACTA
Organism: Clarias macrocephalus; assembly: GCA_011419295.1. Classification (NCBI taxonomy): domain Eukaryota; kingdom Metazoa; phylum Chordata; class Actinopteri; order Siluriformes; family Clariidae; genus Clarias; species Clarias macrocephalus. The sequence goes on from JAAGKR010003072.1 coordinate 64,805, forward strand.
CGATCCATTCTCATTAAAGATTAAAGGCGAGAAAGGAGAGAGGGTGAGTTTCAGTTATATTGATCATGTGACACAATTAATGCTGTTCACGTTGTTCCCATGTTTATTTATTTCTCTGCTTATAAAGAGAAGGAACTATATTAAAGACATTAAACTTAGAAAATAAACATTAAACAGTAAACATAATTTTTTTTCTATATTCCTGATGCTTTAAGGTAACTACCGTTTATCTTTGCAAATTAGTGGCCTCAAAGAAGTGTTGAGGTGTACAGGTGGCTACTTCATGAAGCTGTATAAGATACAGTGCAGAGATAATTCCCCAGAGCCAAATTAACACTTAATTAACTTAATTAAGTTTATTAAGTTTATTATATACAGTCTTTATATAGGTTCAGACGAACTTAAACTTAAATTATTAAATCATCACTGGAGATTCTATTGTGTAATGCCAAGATTCGAAGGTTGTGAAGATGTGCTTCCTAAATTATTCCATGTGTTTTTTTGCGAGTTTGATGAGTTGTTGCACTTTCTGATGAGTCATGTTTTACATTGTAGAAATTATTATTATTATTATTGTTAGTAGTAGTAGTAGTAGTAGTAGTAGTAGTAATAATAATAATACTGTGTAGGTAATATGGTATTGTGCAAAAATGGCATCGTCCATAGACAGACACGCACGCACGCGCGCACGCGCACACACACACACACACACACATACACACATACACACATGTGGAAGGTGCTCCTGAGCTTGCATCTTTGGATTCTGTTTGAGGACTTAAATGTTAAAGCACTATTAAAAAATAAAACAAGTTTGTAATTCGAAACAAACTGTAAATAAGGAATAAACCCTATGGGTGCATTCTGTTATAAGAAAACAATCTTATTAATCATTTTTGCCTTAAGAACTCATTTAAAGAATTAATAAAATTTGTATGCACCTCCTTTAAAATCTGTAATACTTCTATACACAGAAAATACTTTAATGAGGCTAAACAAAGCTTTTCAAGGAAATAGATAAAAAAAAAGATGAAACAAAGAGATTGGCAAGGTGTATAAATTTTAAAGCTGTATTGTATAAGGTTTTTCAATCTGTCTTCAGGGCCTTCCTGGGGCAGATGGTGTACCTGGTGTACCAGGACGACCGGGTCGCACTGGACCTCCTGGTTCTGCTGGTCTGAGGGTAATTAGTTAATTTGACGTAATGGTGAAATGACTGAAATTACTAATACATAAATATTACACATGTATGACATTATGAATAATTGCTCCGCAGGGGCCTCCTGGTGTTTCTGGTGATATGGTAAATACCCCATCACATCCGTTTATTAAAACTATATCTGTTCTAGACATTTTTTAATATCATTGTGTAATTCACTTCCTTACCTGGTCACATTGATCACATCTGATCACTATACAGTATAGTATACTGTAGTGTTCACAGTAACTTAGTCGGTCAGCGTGACTTGCAACAAGTACGAGTTTAAGCAAGGAATAATTCTGTAAAATTTCCTCTTTTGTGTGATCAGGATACATGTTGTGTCTTGTGGTGTCTTGTAGGGTCCACCTGGCATTACGGGGCCGAAAGGTCAGCGAGGGGAAAGGGTAAGTTTTACTCATAGTCTGATATCTGTCTCAGTAAATATTTACCAACTCAACAGGAATGAACGACAAATCTGAGAGGTTTTACTACTGATAGTCATAATCAGAACCCTTATGAAAATGTTACAGGAAATACTTTTTGGTGCATTATTCTTGTAACTGATTTTTATCCAATGCAAGGGGTCGACCTATCAGTTGCCCAGATCAATAATTATCAACTCAAACAAAAAGGAAAACATTCAACATTGGAACATTCGTAGTCCATCTAGTGGTCGTGGAGGTATTTATTCCCATTTTTATAGCTGAGGTAGGACATCCGGTCCAGTCATCACTTACAGTACACACTATGGGCAATTTGGGAATGCTAATTAGCCTAACCTGCATGATTTTTTTTTACTGTGGGATGAAAATGAAGTACCCAGAGAAAACCCACAAAGCACAGGGGGGATCTGCAAACTCCATGCACTCAGACCCAATGTGGGAATCGAACCCAGACCCTGGAGGTGCAAGGCCACAGTGCTAACCACTAAGACACTGTGCCACTTGGAGAAAGACTGCAGTGGACACTTAAGGGACGTAGCAAAGATTTAATATTAAGTGATTGGAAAGTTCATGAAACCACAAGTAACCCCTCACAGACAGGTGTGACATACATGTTTTTACAATGCTGTCTCTCAGAATAAAAATAAAGAAGAAATAAAGATAAGAAATTAAAAAAAAGGAATGTAATACCGCAATCATTTCCATTTCTAAACTCACTCTAGATAAAAAAAAAGGGCAAAGAGAGAAGCATATCTGAAAGCTTTTAGATTAGTGAAGAAAATGTTTGACCCCAGGTCCGAAAGCAGACCGTGAACAGACATTATCATTTTTCCTGGATTAAAATTTAGCTAAAGGCTTTGTTCTCTTTCTGACTCTACCTGCAAATTAATTTACAGACTGATATTTAATCATGTCTACAGACAAAAGGTGTAAAGTTAACAGTGGGAGGGAAAGAATACAAAAGACGCGCACACAAGAATAATCATTCATCAGTGCTGTAGCAAATGCGTGTGTGAGACTGTTGCAAACTTAAGGAATTTAAAATGTCATGAGACGGTATGAAACAAACTATGAACAATGCAATAAATATTATAAAGACGATGCAAGAGCAGAGAAGTGGGAAGCGGTCCCGGTAGAAGCAGCCTTTTCATCAAAGTTCACACTGCACAGAACATTACTAGCGCTAATACATGGAGATCCACTGAGCTTAGAAAAACCCAATATATATTTTTTGCCTGTTTGTTTGTTTTCATTTAATTACTTTTTTTTCCCATTACAGTTGGGAGAGTTTCCAGTTTTTTTGGTCATGTAATACATTTAAAACATCCTCAGAAGGTGATAACGAATATAGGAATATAGTCTGCGTTCATGCCCACTTTTGCTTTTTCCAGCCCGGAGGTAAAAATGTAGCGCTGACTGACTGGTGATGGGATTCTGATGGTTTGTGTTGTAGGGAGAACCTGGGTATGTAATGGCGAACATGGATGTTGGCCAGGGACGAAAAGGAGAACCAGGATCATCTGTAGGTTTATTTTAAATAATTTCTTTTAACTTTACACTGATTTCATGATTTCTGGTACTTGCACATGTCTGTATGGTTATGTTAATGTAATCACAGCTGATCTATTGTGGTTCGGAAATGTATGTACAGTATGTATATATTTTTGTGTAACAGGGTCCTCAGGGGCCTGCTGGTGTACCGGGGGTCTCAGGACCTCCAGGACTCCCAGGGCAGCCTGGACCACCTGGTATCCCTGGCATTTCTATAAAGGTAAATGGCTTAAACTTTAAAAAGTTTGATATTATGTTAATCAATGATGTTAAAGGTACTGGCTGAATCTGGCCTTTTTTAACTTTGTGTAAACAAGTGTGTTTATTTATTTATTTATTTATTTATTTATTTATTCATTTTATGAATTAAATCGAAACAAATGAAAACCCTGAATGGGGAATAACCTTAAGGAAGCTAAGTGAATAAATAATAATTATATTCTCTTAATGGGAAATTATAAAATTATGTTTTTGTGGAAAATAAAAGTGTCAGTAAATTAATAGTAAATGTATCTGCCAGAAATTCATTTTTATCTGCCTTTTAAAATGTATAGATTTATTTAAAATTATGCCCAATTATTTTGTAACTTTTAAGTTTTTTTTTTAAACATAGAAACCTCCAGAATAAAATAGTTTAATAGATAGCATTAGAAATTATTTTCGTTTTAAAAAGTGTGAGGAGGAATGTGCTGTTGTGCTGGATATCAGCATGGGTATGGATTTGTTCTTGCTGAAAGTGCTTCTGTGAGTGGTTGTGAATGTGGGTTTTGGCAGGCAGCTGCTCTCTTTTCAGTACTGCGGATCGTACAGACCCACTCTCACCCACGCCACCATCCACATTAACCACTGTTACAACACCTGGGGCGCCGAGTGATACATATAGTTTAATTTCCCAGTGATGTTACTATTTATTATCATTGTTGGAAAACCTCTCTTCTGATCTGAATTCTCCATTGAAACTGACTGTTCACTTAAATTAAATTCACTTAACAATTAATTCAATTTAACAAAAATTATTATACTGTATTAATCAAGCCATAAGTGGAAAACAAAATACATGTACTGTATTTTGTAACAGTGTAAGAAAATGTAAAGGGTCAATTTTTTTCTTTTCTAAAGTTACCTTGCTCTGTGTAACACACCCTGTTCAATTTCTCACGTCATTACCCCCGCTCTTCCAGAGTTAATGTGTGTATATTAAAGCAGCGCGAAAACGCAAATCAGTGTGTTGTTACCTGGTGTAATGTACTTTTGGTTTGTATAGAATGAATTAAAAGCAAATTTCCAAATGTAAATTTTGATGAGCTATATTCTATGTTAGAGAAATACATCACTGTTTTTTTGTTTTTTTTTTTACTATTTCAGGGTGAGACAGGAGAGACTGGCGCTAAAGTAAGTTAATTTCCCAACAATGTACTGTCATGTAACAGTGAGTTAAGTGTGTTTCTTTTAAATCATTTGTCTTTTCTTCAGGGTTTCCGTGGGAAGCCAGGATCCAAAGGAGAAAAGGGGGAAGTTGGAGAAAATGTTAGTTTCTAAATTCTCAAGTTTTATCAACAATTTGTGAGCGTTTTATACTCAAATGTGTATATTCTCTGGAGAAGATTTAACAGCATAGCTTTCTGTTCATCATTTAGGAACTACACAGTTAGTGTGTATTTGGTTATATTACAATCCAACCATATTGATCTCCTTTATTTAAAGGTCTGCTACAGTAGTTTGCAGGTATTTGTGGACATCTGACCGTCACTCATTCCACATTTATCCCCTCCTTTGCTGTTATATAATAAGCTCCAGTTTTCTGAGATTTTCACTAGACATTGGAGTGTGAATGTGGGGATTTGTGTTCATCCAGTCACATAAGCATTAGTGAGATCAGGGTGAAGTGAAATCAAGTAAAGATGTACTGAGTGGGGTGTTAACACTGGGTGCTCAGTGTTAAAGTTCAAAGGTCAAAGGTGTTCAAAGGTGAGCTCAGGGCTCTAGGAGAGTGTAAAGCACTTATATACAGTAAGTCGCTCTGGATAAGGCCGTCTGTGGGAATCTGTAAATGTAAATGTCCGTGCTTTGTGCACAGGAACATTGTCATGATGGAACAGGTTTGTGCCTCTTAGTCTCAGTGAAGGGGAATTCCAACACTATGGCATACAAAGACATTGCAAATACTGTAATTGTGTCCTTCCAATTTTGTGGCACCAGTTTGGAGAAGGTGTGATGACCAGATCTCCACAGCACCATTTTGTACCAATAAATTAACCACTGCTCTGTTTTTACCAATGTACTATCAGAATTACCTTGTTTATTTTTTTATATAAGCTTTGACACTTCTAAAATCAAATTTTTATATTATTGGACTCGTTTTAATGCGGTATTGTTTCTATCGTAGCAGCTTATTCATGGGGCCATATAAACAGATTCAGAAAAAAGTGTATACTTTGATTTTGTAATATACTGTACACTCACTCGGTGTCTCACTCATCATCTATACCACTTTATCCATACACAGGGGTGCTGGGTGGGAACTGGTGGTCTCTCAAGAGACTTAGGGCACGAGGGGGTTGTCAATCCACCTCAGGGAGCGTACTGTACACACACACCAGGCAATTTGGGAATGCCAATTAGCTTAATCTGCATGTCTTTGGACTGTGGAAGGAAACCAGAGTAAAATGGTGAGAACATGCACACTCCATGCACACACACAGACCCGAGGTAGAATCCAACCCAGACCCTGCCACTACATTTTTAAACACAGACGGGAAATTTTTGTGTTTGATTTGTTTTATTTTTTTCCTTTGGGGAAAAGGGTCAAGCAGGCCTTCCTGGACCACCTGGGGTGGATGGAAATTCTGGGCTTCCTGGACTAAAAGGGGAAAGAGTGAGTACAAATATTGTAGAATAGATGTGATGTTACAGTTCAAATGACAAGCTGGATCAGTCCTAAGATACTTTTTTTTTAAATTTTTTTTTAGAGTTATATAAAACTCACGGTAGTTAACCAGTACTTTTCTTTCTTCCACATCATCTGTCCATTTTAAAGCAGTTCATTACCTTCCTCTCAGACCAGTGTTTTATTTCACATCAGAGTTGGCACTTAGACACGATAATGCAGGGTTTGTCTGGTTGAAGAAAAGTGCAGGTTTATCTGATCATTCTTGGCTGTTATGTAGGGAGAAAATGGAGTTGGAATTCCCGGGGTCCAAGGTGTGCAGGGTCCTCCTGGAGAAAAGGTTTGCATTATGTTCATTCCAGGTAAACACATCACGGTAATGTTAACGTTGATTTACAACTTGTTTTCTACTGCTTTCAGGGAAACATTGGGCTCCCAGGGCCAGTTGGACCAAAGGTAAACTCGTAACAATCAAATAAGTGCCAAATATCTTTGTGGTTGAGTCAACAATATTCTGAAAAAGAATTTGGCATGTGTACAGGGTGAGCAAGGAATTCAAGGAGTGGCAGGACCGAGTGGTTTCAGGGTATGTGCAGGAACCATTTTGCTCCAAATATGTAGCTGGCACAGAATGTGTTTCCTTACAGATTACGTTTGTGTGTGTGTGTGTGTGTGTTTAGGGGAAAAGAGGTTTGAAAGGCGAACAAGGATCCAAGGTAATCATCATTAAATAAAACAGTTATATTCACCTTATTTACAGTACATGTCAGTTACTTCTCTGAAAAAGATCTACAGGATTTGCTCAAATAGAGCATAATTGAATCACAAGCTTATGCAATTGCACTTGTTTCTAAAACTGTATAATTTCCATATGCTTTATGTCCACCAAAAATGTAGTGTAGATACATAGTCAAGCCACAACAAACCACTAACGGACTGAAACGGGAGAGCAATAGTTGTGTGCCTGGCATTTACTTAAAATTCCCAAAGAGTGTCATGAGCTTCGGAAGGCTAAAATAATAAACAAAATTCCTTCTAACTCATTTCAAAGTGAACTGACTGACCTAACCAGAAAAAAAGAAACAAAATACACCTCTTTTTCCTTGAAAATGTTATAGGAAAAAAGCAGACCAACTTCCTACGAACTGTTATTCACACTGTTATACACGTGTAGTATATTGACAAGTGATTTATGATCATGAAGGGTTGAAGCCAGTTCCAGTAACTTAAAATCTCCTTAGTTGTTTTCTTTGCTTGATCCAGCCCAGTAATATGACCCTTCTGAAATGGTGACTTTTTCTGGCCAGGCGGTTTATATTTAAACCATCAAGAACTGTATTTTGGCGCATGTTCTGGATAAGAGCGTCTCCCAAAATACCTAAAAGTAAATGTGTAAATATTATGTTCTATACATTAGCGATATAATTTCCCTGCTTACTGTAAACATATTTGAATGTGCTATTATTTCTGGGACACCCTGTTGGTCAGGATAAAGTCTTGGACATAAGTTGATATTGCAATACATTTGACCGTACTGACGCACTAAAGCACTAATGTAACATGTTTTATAAGAATCTATATCTGCTTTCAGTAAGAATCCTATTGGAAAGCGTATTTATTGTGTGAATAACTGATTTGAACTCGCATCCCATCCACAGGGTGATCGTGGAGATAGAGGCCCGATGGGACCTCTGGGATTGGGAGTAAGTAAATACTTTACCTATTATTTCTCTTGTGCCCTGGCAGAACGTGTACCCTAATGATGTACTCCACATGTTTACTGGTGAAAACTGCTTTAAAGCCTTTAACGTGACAGGAAAGTGTGTCACATAAACAGGCAAGGAATTTTATTTTAATTCAGCAACTCTTCTCCTGCTTTCCTTCAGTACCTTGAGCTTGATACCACTGGAGCTATGGGGCGTTCCTCTAGTTGCCCTAAAGGATCAGCCATATTTGTTAGCATTAGGAAGTGGAGTCATGTTGATTGCTCATGTAGCATCCTGTAAACTCTATATGGCATTTGGGTTGGGTCTCCCATCAAGACATGAACCCTCCCGGCAATGACTGTAAGCGGGGGAAGAATTCACATTAAATTTGACAGTTTGTTCAAGGACATTTTAACAGATCAGGGGAGGATGACACTGATGACTTATAACGAGCTCATTAATGAACCTCTGGAACAAAAGGCGGGGAATTTACCAGTCCCAAAGCTAATGACTAAGCCCTCTTAGTGTATGAAGGTTATTCAGAGTTCAACTTCTACTGTCTAGATACAAATAAGGCTGTAAATGTTTGGGTTTCAGGTAATCTAGATGCAGTATCACCTCCATTTTTAAATAGGTGCATCTTTCAGTGTAACATAAGGAAGTCGATGAAGAAGAAGATAATTGTTAAGAAGCCTGCTATGGTAGCTCTCTATACTACGCTTGTTGTTTGTATGGGGGTTATACAGTATGCACTTTCCCACTTTAGGCTCCCAAGCAGCAGGTATGCGATCAAAAAGAAGAGCTTGAATAGAGTCTCACTGCAAACATGCACTCTCTGCCTCAGTGAGGGTCACGTGTGCGCTGCCAAAATTGGGAAGATTGTGAACACTGCTCAGAATTTCATTATTGTGAAAAACTATCTGATATGGTGTTGTAGTTATGCAATTATTACAGCTGCAAAACAATGTTAAAGAATAGTGCAAAAAATGTTATGTTGGAATAAAAAAAAACATTAGGAGAGTCTTGTACTGTAGGCTTTTAAAGAATTATGAATTTCATTCATATAACTTTAAAAATGATGTATTTTATAAATAAGCTCATATTCAACTGTCAAAGTTGTCACCTACTTTTACATTTCTGACGACTGCATAAAAGTTTTGTCATACAGCATGTTATCAAACCATCTAGGATAACTGTTTAATTCTGATGAACCTCGTGACTGGGTAGCTGATTATAAAACATATTAATTTGGATGCCAGATGTAAAATTCAGCAGTTTACACACACATTTGGCCAAAACACATTGGTGCTGTTTTGTTTATTTATTTTTAATAACATTGTACATATAATACAGAAAATGTGTGTAGCTAAAGAAGCTACTTCTGAAGTTTATTCAACATGGAATGGCCTTTTTTTTAAATACTTCAAACAGTATTAATTTAAAATGCAACTAATTCATGCTAAGTATTGATACTAAAATTAAAACACTCCGTGCAAAATTAAGGATTTTTTTTCCCCGAAACAAAGTCTGTAGTGTCCGTAACCTTGTCTAATCCATGTCCAGTATCTTAACAATTTAGCATTTTAGAATAATACACATTTTCAGGTTTATGTCTTTTCATGTGAAATCTAAATTGGCCAAGTTTCATCTGAATGACAGTTAAGATCATTGAAAGATTTAAATTTCAAAAAGTTACAGACACTACACCTTGATGAGACATATTTTTTAGCACCAATACCATGTTTTCCCTGACTGTATTACTATACAACATGATGCATAACATTGCACTTACATTATACTGCAGGTTTGTTTTTCCATGAAAATAATATATATAATTTTTTTTTATTAGATTATAAGTAAAAAAAAAAAAAAAGTGTACATCTTTATCCATGATTTTTTTTTTTTTTAACAGATCTGATTTTTCAGCCGAAATTGTTAGATATATATGCAAGGGTAGGAAGGGTTGCAAACAAAATAAACAAAAAAAAACAAAACAAAATCAGTGGGTTCATATTTTAGTTGTTTATATTAAAAATGATGTACACATAAAGCACTGCATATGTGTCTGAAATGTGCCTGTCACATACAGTAATAAATAAGAATAACTCAGACTGTAACATACACTAACCAAAAAGTCTCAAACAATTCACTCTTCCCAGTGAATTTTAAAAAAAAATGTGCAAAGAGATGGTTTAGGACACATCTGTGACAACCAATAATGTCCTTTTTTAATTCTTTTGTTTCCTCTGCAATCATCTCTACAGTCGGTCTGCTCCTCCGATGCTATTTCAGTTATACAGCATGCTATTAGGAGAGAATGGGTTGGAGCACCCTGGGGAAATTAAAGAAGATGATTAGTGAGGGGAAAGATTCTCTCTCTCTCTCTCTCTCTCTCTCTCTCTCTCTCTCTCTCTCTCTCTGGTCAGCAATAGATTTACCAACTACATGATCTGCATCGGACCTGCATTAATTGAAATGCTTCACGTTCCCGGATGAGGCATGGCTCTGAGAAGGTGTTTCAGTATCCATGATTATGGTGATCAATTATTAATATTTAATTTGAGCTCCGCTGATGGATGTCACCGCTATAAATCAACTTTGAGTCAGTTTAATATGAAACTTTACTTACTTTTACTGCATCTCTGACTGGATTGCTTAGCTGTCAGGTCTTGCATTAATATTTACACAGCCAGAACTTCTGACTAGAGACGAGACTTTGGTGTAGGAGAGAAAAAGTTGAATCTGCATCACATTAAGCCTAAAATCACCTGAAGCCATTTGCAGTCACTGAATACTAATCATGTTTAAGGTATCATGCATTCTGTTTGTTCTGATGCTAGGGCCTGCCAGGAGCCGTTGGACCGAAGGGGGAGGAGGTGAATGTCAGATTTTGTTAAATTATTATATATATATTTTTTTGACAAACACATGTGAGTATAAGATTGTTTTAATGTGGATAATTATATAATGATATGGCATACAATCATACAACAGATTTTTTTTTGTATGCTATATAATTATATACCATATAGCATAAAGCATTAAAAAATTTTGTTTTTATTCACAATTAATGAACTTTGTGTTCATATGCATGTGATAGTCTGTTTTGGGACAAAAAATATACATCTTATCTCATCTCATCTTGTCTTAACTTAACTCTTAATGTAACTTACCTTTACTTATCTCAACGTAACTCAACTTAAGTGACCTTATCTTAACGTCACTTAACTCTCAAACTCAATTTGAATTTTTCATAAAAAAAATTAAAATAAAAAAAACACTTTTATACACTTTTCAGCATTCAGTGTAGGCATTGATCCAGAGCAACTTCAAAAAAAAAAGAGCTTTGGTGTCTTGACCAGATAATCATCCTCATGCTTGTTCATTAGGTCAGGGACTATGAGAAGCATTTGAGGAGTGCTGATAATAGACGGTAACAGCACTGGGACTTTTAATTATATGTATCCCTTCACATCCCGGGTGTTATACCGTCTTTAATTAGCTGGTATTCTAAAATATAAAGAGAAACTTATAAGATGTCCACTGTACAGTACATACTGTAGTACCAGTAGGAATTTAAAACTGCTTTTACGCTTAGTTCGTTCCAACAGTCAAGGAAGGGCATGTGTTTATGGAGCAAAATAACTAGTTAAATAAACAAGCAAATCATAATCTGTTGATAATAAATGATGTTTGTGGAACTGTTGTATAAAAGCAAAATCACACATGATGTCGTGCTGTTATGCTGGTTATCCGTGCAGCTGTGATGCCTTCAGCACCAGCACAACAGCACAACCCCTGCACCTACAAATTCTTTTTAAAGTGAGCCAACAAAAATACAAATAAGACATTAATCATTTCATTATTTCAAAATGGTGTTGTATAAACCGTTGTATAAACTCATAAGCTGTAGACAAGTGTCTTACCTGATAAAAAAAAATGTAACGCTCGCTTAATTAATTATTAATAACAAATTACAAAATATTTTATTTGTAACTCTTCAGTCACTTCAGTTTTTTCCAGGCTTTAACCTGATCAGTCATTTCACGCTGCGAGCTCTCTATGCACTTACTCGTTTATGGGAGTTTCGTGGGTGTCGCTGAATGAGTTCCAGGAAACAACATACACTTTTTAATACAATGAAACTCAGTTTTTCTGAAACTTTTGATTATGGTTTATGCAAACATTTTCACACAACTTAATTGGGGCCCAGTGTGAATAATTTACATCTTGACCTCGTGCTTTCCATTCAGCCTTGAGGATTTCAGTCTATTTAATATTAATCATATGGTGTGATGAGCAGGTACAGGGATGGACAAATCAATAACTCGGATTATGTTCACAATCAATTTTTTTCAAATAATTATGGTTGCCTTAGGGATGACACAATAATCCCATTTCTGCAAAGACTGAACTGTAAACTTAACTGACTTAAGGTGTTGTGACGCATATCAATGCTGAAAATCGATTTTCATCCTCCTGAACCTCATCATACCTATGATCAGGCTGTTTAAGAACATGCAAACTCCATACACACAGACCCTGAGGTGGGAAGCGAACCCGGACCCTGGAGGTGCAGGGTGACAGTGCTGACCACTAAGCCACTGTGCCACCTATTATTAATAACTATATACCTGCAATTTATATAACGCTTTTTGCTTTTTTAGCTTTATAATCTAGTAAGTTTGCAGCCAATTAATAACCGGGACATACAGTCCTACATCTTTAGTCTAAAAGACTAGGCATTTGTCCATCTCTGTAATGCATCTGGCCATATCTTTCTTAAATTGACTACATGATGTAACGGACACATCAGGCTAATATTAGATGACGTTTCTGTCCTATTCAAGTGTAATGTGTTTATTCTAGAGATGTATGAGATGTACGAGTGTATTGAAGAGTTCACTCTGTTTCACAGGGACCGCAAGGAGCACCAGGAGACCCAGCTAAAGGCGTAAACATTATCAAATCACTTTAAACATTCGCTCAGATTTACAACACAGATTTTTCATACGAACAGATTCCCATTCTCCTTTTCATTCACAGATCCTTGGACCCCCTGGGAAAAAGGGTGCGAGGGTAAGAAAAATATTGTTATAAATAAAATAACAACGTGTTATATACAATCCTAATGAGATACAAATGCTCAAACGATGACGGCGCTTGTGAAGCAAAGGTAGGCCATCTGTAGGAGGCTCCCGCGCACACTGCGCTTGTTTTTGCTGTATTATTTTATTTATTTTTTTATCAAATCTAGCAGTTCCTTTTTTTTTTTTTTCACCCCCTGTGGGACGCCTTTATCTACATTGATAAAAGCGAGCAATATGGCCGTCTCTGTGATGATTCATCCACTGCTAATTTGTGAAGAGGGTATTCGTGCGAAACTAAAGTCTCCCGGAGGTCTACTCGCCCGACGAACATGACTCTCAAAAAAAAGGCAGCAATCACGCTCCATACAGAGTTTAGATCGAGGTCTCAATTCGCTGCAGCTATTCCAGCGTGTGATTTGTGATGTTCATTAAAAGTTTGACTTGACGTCTTGTACACTCCGAGCATGAAGGAGGCTGACAGTAATGTAGCAACACTGCCAGTAATGATGCGATGAGTAAGAGCGCTATACCTGTAATATAACACTGTGGATTCGTGCTTCCGGTGCCATTTCCATGTCTCACTGTTGTTATATTTACAAATACACTTATTGTTTTTTTTTTTTTGTTGTTGTTGTTTTTTATGTTTTGACCTAAGAAAGAAAAGTATGATCATTCTGCATTAGATTTCTCTACATGATGTCTGTTTCCTGTTTTTGTTGCATTTAAAAATAATACAGTAGAGTTAACACACAGCCCGTAGTTTGAACTGCCTGTCTACGTCACAAAAATAGTTACGAAGCTATTTTTTATTTCCTTTAATTACTCGCCTCGAAACGTGCTCTTAAAAGCGTAAGAAAAGAGAAAAGACAAAGACGCTCTGTTATAACGGCACAGCTCTTTCCATATGTGTTAGGTCTGCCACAGTGTCTGAAATCACTCACTCACTTTCACTCATTCGGTTGTTTACTATATGAGCTGTTTAATATATATATATATATATATATATATATATATATATATATATATATATATATATATATAGAGAGAGAGAGAGAGAGAGAGAGAGAGAGAGAGCACTATTTAGGGAAACTGAGGACTGTATTCAGGCAGCTATGTGTAATGAATCTCCTGGAAACCCGTTCTCGTAACCAACTATTAGATAAACAATTCGAGAGGCACAAATTGCTGAGCAACCCGAACTCATGGAAATGCATTAGCATTTAAAGTGTTTCAAAGTATGTAAAGTAGATGTTGTCTTTTGATTTTTTTTATTTATACGCATAGTTGGATGCTGGCGTATCCATCCTGACGGGTAAAAGAAATCACTATGCATTGAGAGATTAGTTCATTGGGTTTATAGTGAATCCTGGGTAATTATATTTAGCATTATTCTTGGACTATATACCTGTTTTTAACAGGAAAACTTTTAAATGGTGAAAAAGGCAGTATGTCCAATCCAGGCCGATGACAATCCCGGACAATCCTCAGATTTGTCTTGAAAATTTCAAAAACACTTTCAGTGTTAAAAATGATGCAGAAGAGGCACATCTATCTGCGGGAACTGCACGGCTGAGAGTTATCACCACATCCCCCGTACAGTCCTGACCTCACTCCAAGACATTTCCACATGTGTTCCTGGGAGGCCAGCGTTTCAGTCATGTAGCAGGGAGTCTCATCATGAGAAAATGTTCTGCCTTGATGGTGTCCAAGCACTAGTGAAACACTGGGATAAGTGCATCAATGTAGCAGGAGAATAAAGAGGTTTTATTCTCATAATGTTTTATTCTCATGCTTTGTTATTCTGCACAGTCAGAACACCCATCGTATTTTGTTGACTGTAAATTGTGGTATGTTTGTTAAATACTGTTGATACTACAGGTATCAATAGTCTGTACATTTAAATGAATTATTTTCCCTTTCTATTTTCTTTCTCCCTTACTATCAATATTAGATTAATATTTCCCTTTTTAGAATTTGCTCAGTAACATGCACAAAAATATATTTTTATTATATGTAAAAGAAAAATTTGATTATACGAGAAATCAATACTGTTTCATTGGCAAGAGTTTGACTAGATTTTAAAATTTAAAAACACTTAAAAATTTTAAAATCCTTTTATATCCCTCAGTAAAGTGCTTGATAATTTCTTTTCACGGATATAAAATGTTTAATTTGAGATGTCATTACTGTTTAATTGGCTGATTTTTAATTCAGATTACACCGTGTGTATCATAGTCTCGAGTATTGTGATGTGTTATATATTGACCTAACTTGACCTATATTGACCTATTTTGTCTTACATTGACTCATAAGGGACAGAGAAGAATCTTAAAGTGTTTTCATGACTACTCAACACCCAGGAGTTTATCTATTGGCCAATTCTCTATATAAAGTATTATACTGTAAATCATGTGTTTGTGTGGCGAGTATTGATGCTCCCTCCGTATTATTTGTACAGTACCACCAACATTTCAGAATAAGTTTTTTCCACCACTTTATAGGGAGATATCGGCCCAGTCGGACCTCCCGGACTTCAGGGAATTAAAGGTGTCCAGGGAGACAAAGGTGAAAAGGTAAACCTGTATTTGTGTACGCAGCTAATTGCTTTATTGATTAATGCGTCAACCTTTTCTTATTGACTTGTTGTTTCTGCGATCATTAAAGGGGAGTCCTGGCTTCGGGATTCCTGGAACACCAGGTCCTAAGGGTGAGAGTGGTGAGAGGGTGAGTGAAATAACCTGTAGGCTTATTCTGCAGAATGACCTGGTATAGAAATAACTTTGTGTCTTTGTGCACAGGGTAATGTTGGATTATCAGGGAAACCTGGACCCAAGGTAGGGTAAGATTTGTAACCTGTAACCCATCATGTTATAGATCACATCATCTTTATTATTGTTCCTCCAGCGGCTGTAGAAAAAAAAA